>CAUYQU010032334.1:0-40158 GCA_963574635.1 Cheracebus regulus
ACAGGTTTAAATAAAATATTGGTTGGCTGCTTATTTGTTATTTTCATCCCCTATTCCTTCCTGTCTCCATTGTTAAGCACAATTATTGGCATAAAAGAGGTTTTTAATACCCATTTTTAGACTGCATTCTAGCCTGGGCAAAAAAACAAGAATCCCGTTCTCCCTCTCTCTCTTCCTCTCTTTCTCTCTTTCATTCTTTTTTTTTCTTTCTCCTTTTCTTTTTCAAAAAGAAAAAAAAAATCTTGTGTGCTGAGGAACCAAAAAGAAACTAAGTAACTTGGAATTTATAATTCTCAAGACTGTTTTTTGTTTTGTTTTGTTTTGTTTTTGAGACCGAGTCTGGCTCTGTCGCCCAGGCTATAGTGCAGTGGCACGATCTGGGCTCACAGCAACTTCCGCCTCCTAGGTTCAAGCAATTCTACTGCCTCCACCTCCCGAGTAGCTGGGATTACAAACACTCGCCACCACACCCAGCTCATTTTTGTATTTTTAGTAGAGACAGGGTTTCACTGTATTGGCCAGGCTGGTCTAGAACTCCTGACCTCGTGATCTGCCCACCTCAGCCTCCCCAAGTGCTGGGATTACATGCCTGAGCCACCAGGCCTGACCTTGTCTTAATCTAAATCCACTTACATGAGGATTATACTTAATTACAAACACTCTGGTTCCAAATAAAAAACTAAATATATTGCCAGGCACGGTGGCTCATGCCTGTTCCCAGTACTTTGGGAGGCCAAGGAGGGTGGATCACCTGAGGTCAGAAGTTCAAAACCAGCCTAACCAACATGGCTTTTGTATTTTTAGTCTCTACTAAAAAACAAAAAATTAGCCAGATATGGTGGCGGTTGCCTGTAATCCCAGCTACTCAGGAGGCTGAGGCAGGAGAATTGCTTGAACTGAGGAGGCAAAGGTTGCAGTGAGCCGAGATCGTGCCATTGCATTCCAGTCTGGGTGACAAGAGCAAAACTCATCTCAAAAAAAAAAAAAAAAATTGAGACCAAGCATGGTGGCTCACACCTGTAATCCTAGCACTTTGGGAGGCCAAGGCAGGTGGATCAGTTGAGGTCAGGCGTTCAAGACCAGCCTGACCAACATAGTGAAACCCCATCTCTACTAAAAATACAAAATTAGCCAGGTGTGGTAGCACATGCCTGTAATCCCAGCTACTTGGGAGGCTGAGGCAGGAGAATCACTTAAACCTGGGAAGCAGAGGTTGCAGCGAGCCAAGACTGTCCCACTGCACTCCAGCCTGGGAAACAAGAGTGAAACTCCATCTCAAAAAAAAAAAAGACATTAACAACCCTGGATGCCAGAAGACAATGGAGCAAAATAATACTTTCCAAGTTCTGGAGAGGTGTTAACCTAGTATTCTCTACCTAGCCCAAGAGCCAACCAAGTATGAAACTAAATAAAGCTATTTTCAGACATCTAGGACTCAGAAAGTTCACCTCCTACCACCCTTCCTGAGTAAATTGCTTAAGGATGTTCTTCCACAAAATATGAAGAAACCAAGGGAAAAGAAAATACGCTCAGGGTGGAGTACAGTGGAGTGATCTCAGCTCACTGCAACCTCCGCCTCCCCAGTTCAAGCTAGTCTCCTGCCTCAGCCTCCTGAGTAACTTAGATTACAGCCGTCCACCACCACGTCCAGCTAATTTGTGTATTTTTAGTAGAGACAGGGTTTTGCCATGTTGGCCAGGCTGGTCTCAAACTCCTGACTTCACGTGATTACCACCCCCACCCCCACCCTGCCGAGGCCTCTTAAAGTGTTTTACAGGTATAAGCCACTGTGCCCGGCCAGGAAACTGTCTTTAATAAGTTAGAGGACATCAGTACACAGCATACCTTAAGCAAAGAGAACTCTAGGGAAGAAAGAAGATTCATGTGACAGATATTATGATTTGATATCTTCAAGAAGTCTGCAAACACGTTGAGGGCAAATTTTTCTTAATCAACAAGAAAAATGAAAGGCCACTGATGAATAAATCCATATAAGAAAAGAGATAAAATGTTGCATGTTTTGAGCAATTAATGGTATGTTAGGGGGAAAAAAAAGTACATCTAATCCTGACAATAGGAATATACATACAGTAGCACAAACCTAAGGAAAATATAATTCCGAACACTACTTACCCTCAGAGAATATAGGTACTGTCAACCCCTCAGACAGGCCTTCCTTAATCACACCAACCCTTCACTCTGTTTTATTTGTATTCCCCTAGCATTTGCTATTACCTAAGCTGTATCACAAACATTACTTGATTGATTCTAATACACATTCTTCTCATTTTTTAACCCCACTAAAACCAGCAGGCATTTTAGAATCCATACATTTACAACTACTGTCAGCCAGGTGGCAGCCTTGTTACTGTGTGAAAAACCTTCTGTGGATAACTCCTAGAAAGATTATAAAAGCGCCGGCAGCACATCAGACAAAAGACAATCTTTACTTCCTTGCTGGGATATAGCTCCCTCACTACACTCTCAGCAACATAGAACAGTAATCCATTTTATATATATATATATATTCGTATCCTCTAACATAGAACGGTGACTGCTACACAATAGATACTTGATCTGTGAAATTTTTTTTAAGACAGTCTCACTCTGTTACCCAGGCTGGAGTGCAATGGGCCATGTGGCTCATTGCAGCCTCTGTCTACAGGGTTTCAAGCGATTCTCCCGCCTCAGCCTCCCAAGTAGCTGAGATTACAGGCACCCGCCACCAAGCCCGGCTAATTTTCGTATTTTTAGTAGAGACAGGGTTTTACCATGTTGGTCAGGCTGGTCTCAAACTCCTGACCTCTAGTGATCTGCTCGCCTAAGCCTCCCAAAGTGCTGGGATTACAGGCGTAAGCCAACATGTCTGGCCCTGTGTGACATTTTGACAGCTAAGAAATCATGATGGGTCCAACAGGATGGATCCTACATAATTGGTCCTGATGTTTTTATCTTCTTAGTGGTATACATAATAATAGCAAGTCTTATAAGCAACGATATCTAAGATTTGAAGGAATTCAGTGGCAAAAAAAAAAATGGAGAAACATGGAAATAATAGCGTGAGTGAACTGACAGCTCATTTCAAAAGATGAACGGAAGGCTTAGTAAATCGAAGAAACCGAAATAAAAGCTTAGTTATTATTTTCGAGTTGCAGAACTAAATATCCAAATAATTTTTTTTATAAAGAAGGGATAAATGTGATTGCCTCAAGAAAGGGGTAGCGCAGTCATCATTTTTCACTATAACCAGTCTACACTATTTTATTCTTACCACGTGCACATGCTTTTTTATGAACCGGAAATATGATAGGAGGGATAAGTAAAAATACACAAAATCACAGAGCCTTCAGACAGGGACATTCACACAGACACAGAAAGGCATCCAGGGGCAAAGAGTGTCAAAGTGAGAATAAGGTACCTCCAGATATTTTAATTGGCAGTGCTAATGGCAACCATGAATTCCAGACCCAGATTTTGCAAATCTCTAAAGCATGACATCAACACTTGTTGCCTACTGATGACAATTACATTTTGCTCATCAGAAAGTCAAAGTAAGGCCAGCAAAGGACTAAGCACGGTCCCTACCGGAAAAGCCGACTATACCATGAGGCAAAAGCTGGGGAGATGGGGCCGCTGCCTGAGGGGTAAGGGAACCGCAACTCGAAGAACAGTGGCCGTGACATGCACAAACCCAGCTTTCCTTCCCTGCGCAGAACCATCCGAGGGCTCGCGCCATCCCCTCTGCGACAGGACACCTTTCCCTAAAGAAAGCTAACCAGCTAGCAAACCTAACTTGCCGGAGGCGGGCTGGAGGCGCGCGGATCAGGTTCGGCCTCTCCCTCCCGCCCAAAGCAGGAGCAGAACCATCGCAAAACGTCACAGGGCGAAGACAGAGCGCGCCAAAGCAGGATCCACCCCCAGGAGATGCGGATGCTCCGGGCAGGTCCCTCCCCTTCCTCCCTCAGCCCGCGCGAAGCTCATTCATTCTAGAGGCGGGCTGCCAGTCCTCCCCGGCCGGCCATCCCAGCGCTGTAAATTTGCTAGACGCTTTGTCTCGCGCCGGCCGGAAACACGGGCGCGCACTCGAGCGCGCACCCGCGCTCCAGCTCCCCGCACCTGGGGCCTGCGGGGCCGCCTCTCCGCGCGGGATCCCTGGGTTCAAGGTGCTAAAGCGGACGCTCCTTCTCGGCAGCCCCAAGAGCGCACTTCGCACGTTCCAGAGGGCATTCAAAGCCTAGAAATGGGCATCACGGCCCCTCATCGCTACAGCTTGAGCCCCCTCCTCGACCCCTGCCCCGCTATGAACTCTAGATTCTTTCTCCTTTCCGAAGACCGAGACCCTGTCCCTTCTGAAGGATGCGCGCATCCTGGCCTCCACATTCCCTCCCCAGGGCAGAACCCGGAGAGCTGGCGGCCCCGGCTGCGCCCCCGCCCCTCCTTGCGGGCGCTAACGCGGCCGACAGCAAGGACTCACTTGAGGAGCAGCTGGTCGTGCTCGGCCTTGCACTTGCCCAGTTCGATCTGCAGCTTGGCGCGCTCGCGGGCCGTGTCGTCGAGCGCTCGTCGCGCGTCGGCCAGCTCGGTCTCGTAGAGCGCCTTGAGGCCGGTAAGCTCGCGGCCGCGCACCTCCTCGCGCTCCGTCACCTGCAGCTGCAGCGCGCTGTTCTCCGTCTCCAGGCTGCGCACCTTGTCGATGTACACGGCCAGCCGGTCGTTGAGCTCGCGCAGCTCCTCCTTCTCCTGGAGCCGCGACAGTCGCGTGGGGCTCAGCGGCGTGGTGGGGCCGCCAGTGCGGCTGCCGGTCCGCGGCGGCACGGGGGTCGCGGTCGCCATGGCGGGCGGCGGAGAGAGCAGGGCGGCGAGGCCTCGGGCGGGAGCGTGACAAGGAGGGGACGGCAGGGGGCGAAGCGGGAACCGAAGGCACAAACCGGCGACCTGCGCTCGCGTCCAGATGCCGGCGTTTGGAGGAAGAGAGCACCTGGGGTGGCTGGAGCTCGGTTACAGCACAAAGGGCAAAGGCCAGGGGGGAACTATGAATCAACCTACCGATCGCGAAATGCCCTTTGTAAGAAAACACGTACACACACTCACACGCACGCGGGAAGATGCAAGGCGACGGTGACTGGAGGCCAAACAGGGTCCGCGCCGCCGCAGTCTCCTGCTCGCAGCACTTTGTTTCCTCTCAGGCTGCACTGAGCGGCGGGCGCGGGGAGGGGGAGTAGGGAGGGGCGGGATGGAGGCTAGCCGCGGGGGGCGGAGGTGGCGTGGGCCGCGGCTCCACACTCCCCAACATGGCCGGCGCGCCCTGGTGCCTCCACGTGACCATCACCGACCAATGGGGAGCGAGCAGCGCGGCTTCCGCGGCTTGGGGACCGAGCCTGTAAATTTAAAATCTGGCCCTCCCGCCACCGTCCGCTCGGCACGCCCGGCTGGGCGGGGCCAGGACGGGACTCTGGGCGGTAAGGAAGGACGCCCGGGACTTCCCATCCGCGCAGCCCTGGGCCCAGCGCCCTCCGGGCCCTCCCGCCGCCCCGCGGGGTCCCCTGGAGGGGCCGGGCCTGCGAATGGCGGGAAGGAGCCCTGAGGTTTCCGGGGCGGATCTGCGCCGCCGCCCACACTCGGCGGTTCAGGGAAATTCAAATATAAACCTCCCTAAAAGCCACAAGCCAAACTTAAGAGGCCCGGGCGACTGCGGGGGTTGGTAGGTAACCTTATCCTCCGCCCCGCTGGAGGGCTCGGGAAACGGCCTGGAGGCCCAGCCGCTGTGGAATTACGTAATAGGCGCCTGAGTCCGAGGTTCAAAATGCACGGCTTGCAGGTTCCAAGTACAAGCCCTTATTTTTCTGTCCGATGGCAAACTGTATCATGCACCTTCTTCCCATGAAATTGAGATCTGTGCGTCTTGAAGCTGACAGATTAATTATCACAGAAAAACCAGCAACCCTGATTTTAAGTCATTTGCTACTAGTCTTGATGGGCAGTTCCTGATCCGTTGGTTCCTTAATAATTTAAGGATTTGTAAAATCAAAAACAGCTCAGAAATGATACGATTAACGTATGACTGTGAGTAGCTAGGAGCGCAAGGCGTTTCATACTCCGTTAAAATCAGATGCATAAAAATCTGAACTTGTGAAAATTTAAGACGAATTTTTTTTTTTTTTTTTTTTTTTTTTTGCTTTTAAAAAGAGGCTCCCAAGATGTCACTGGCAGCTAGTTCTAACAGCACATTCATCTTTGAAAAGTTTCTAATTTTTAGGCTGTTTATTGGGACTGAGTGCCAGCACTAGGCTTTTCATTACCTATCTACACAACCGCCCTGCGATGTGGGAAACAGGGTTGTTTCTATTTGAAAATTCATCCCGGCGGAGGCAGTGGCTCACTCCTGTAATCCCAGCACTTTGGGGAAGCCGAGGCGAGCAGATCACCTGAGACCAGGAGTTCCAGACCAGCCTGGCCAATATGGCGAACTCCCGCTCTACCAAATTACAAAAATTAGCAGAGCATGATGGCGTGTGCTAGTAATCCCAGATACTTGGGAGGCTGAGGTGGAAGCCGGGAGGAGGAGGTTGCAGTGAGCCGAGATGGCACCATTGCACTCCAGCCTGGGTGACAGAGAGACTCCGTATTAAAAAAGCAAAAAAGAAAATTCATCCATAAGAAAAAAAAAAATAAAACCAAACGAAAATTCATCCATGTCATAGATGCACTTTCTGAAGGCTGCTCAGCAGGCGACAGACAGGAGTGCGTTTGACAGGTCCCAGGGTTCTAATTGACGGAGTCTGGCCCTTAACTATACCCGAGATGGCCACCTCACTACCTATTAGGAATGCTTCTGTAATTAACGGTTACTTAGTTTAAAAATGGCAGAAATGGAGACCAGGACATTCTTTAACTATCAAGTCATGTACATAAGAATTAGTGAAGGGCACCGGGAGCTGCATATTCATCCCAGATGAACTTCTGGCACTCTGAATGATGACATCTCCTTATTAATGGTTCTATTTCGTATCTGGTTTTCTGAAATACCTCCTTTCTTAACCTCGTTGAGAATTAAAGAATTGAAAAGCTTCGAGTATAAGAATTCAGGTAATCTTAAAAGGATCTTAAAATCTAAATTACTGATGAGAAAACCAGCCAGGTGTGGTGGCTCATGCCTGTAATCCCAGCACTCTGGGAGGCCGAGGCAGGCAGATCAATTGAGATCAGGAATTCGAGACCAGCCTGGTCAACATGGTGAAACCCGGTCTCTACTAAAAATACAAAACTTAATGGGGCGTGGTGGCACGCGCCTGTAGTCCCAGCTGCTCCGGAGGCTGAGGCAGGATAATCGCTTGAACCTCAGAGGCAGAGGTTGCAGTGAGCTGAGATCATGCCACTGCACTCCACCCTGGGTGAGTGAGATCCTATCTAAAAAAAAAAAAACTTAAAGTAAATTACTGATGAGGAAGTGAGACCTAAGGAGGTGAGTGCTGGGTCCCAGGCTGTGGAACCAGGATTGGAATGTAAGTCTGCTTGTTCTCAGTTGGTTGTGAGATCCTTTCCACTACGATAGGTGATATATGTCATATATCGCCAGTCCGTGTGGTTTTATGGTTTTCATTCCTTGCTCCCCTCTACCTGTCTTTTAAAAATATTTGAAAGTTTTTCTTTTTTCTTTTCTTTTTTTTTTTTTGTTGGAGTTTCGCTCTGTCACTAGGCTGGAGTGCAGTGGTGCGATAGCTCACTGCAACCTCCAACTCCCTGGTTCAAGCGATTCTCCTGCCTCAGCCTCCCAAATAGCTGGGATTACAGGCACACAGCTTCACGCCCAGCTAATCTTTGTATTTTTTAGTAGACATGGATTTTCATGGCCAGGATAGTCTCAATCTCCTGACCTCGTGATCCACCTGCCTCAGCCTTCCAAAGTGCTAGGATTACAGGCATGAGCCACTGCACCTGGCCTGGAAGTGTTCTTTTAAAATTATTTCCTGTCCATCTAAATTTAAGGGTTTTCTTTGTGTTTTGTTTGTTTGTTTGTTTGTTTTTGAGACCGGGTCTCACTCTTGTTGCGTAGGCTGGAGTGCAATGGCGTGATCTCAGCTCACTGCAACCTCCGCCTCCTAGGTTCAAGCAATTCTCCTGCCTCAGCCTCCCGAGTAGCTGGGATTACAGGCGTGTGTCACCACGCCCGGCTAATTTTTCGTATTTTTAGTAGAGGTGAGATTTCACCGTGTTAGCCAGGATGGTCTCGATTTCCTGACCTCACCCACCTCAGCCTCCCAAAGTGCTGGGATTTCAGTTATGAGCCACCACACCCAGCTTAAGTTTTAATACTACATGTGATCCCAGCAATGATCTCTATTGCTCTCAACCCCATGAAGCTTTCTCTTGATACAGTCCCTCAATTTTCAGATTATTTGAAGAGGCTCACATTATATATACCCTATTATCTAAAACAACAACTTTCTTGGAGTCAAAACAGTTGAGGATTTGCTATTGATAGCTGGATAACTTTAAGGAAAATTTTTTTTCTTTGATAGTAGTTCTCAAGGAAACTTTAAGGAAATTATTACGTGATTTCCTTTAAGGAAAATGGGAACGATTACTACCTTGCACAGAATTTGTAAAGTTTTAATAAAACAATATATGCATGGTGTCAGATATATAACATGTGAAGTCTAAATAGTAACTCTTACTAATAGTAATCATGTGTCAAAAGCAAAGAAAAAGAATGGAAAATCTTGAAGCCTTAGAATTAGGCAATTGTGCCAAGTGCAGTGAATCACGCCTATAATCCCAGTACTTTGGGAGGCCAAGGCAGAAGGATCATGAGGTCAGGAGTTCAAGACCGGCCCGACCAACATAGTGAAACCCTGTCTATACTAAAAATACAAAAAGTAGCTGGGCGTGGTAGCCGGCGCATGTAATCCCAGCTACTCAGAGAGGCTGAGGCAGGAGAATCACTTGAACCTTGAGGCAGAGGTTGCAGTGAGCCAAGATTGTGCCACTGCACTCTAGCCTAGGCAACAGAGGGACACTCCACCACAAAAAAAAAAAAAAAAAAAAACGAATTAGGCAATTGTGGCCAGGCACACCCTTGTAATCCCAGCACTTCAGGAAGACAAGGCAGGTGGATCACTTGAGGCCAGGAGTGAGCCAAGATCACACCATTGCACTCCAGCCTGGGCAACAAGAGTGACACCCTGTCTCAAAAACAACCACCAAAAAAACAAACAAACAAAAAACTAGGCAATTGTGCACATTTTTGGTCAGGCATTTTACAAAATATCCACTTTCCTTATTCTCTAGGTTTTTCCCATACCTAATGCTGAACCTGGATTATAGCGTTCTGTACTCTCATACTACATTAATCTAGCTCCCTTTAGTCAAATAATTCCTGAAATCTTATCCCTCCAGAATTTTCCCCAATGAATTAGAAGTAACAAATTTGTAAATTTGGTGACAAACATTTCTGCATTTACTAGGATAGTGGTGATTTCAAATATCCTGCCTTTGTTCTTACTATATACCTTCATTTACTTGTCAGGGCACATGTCCTGATTATTGGTTAGACCATATATATCCCTACCAAGCCTTAACATGCCATGCCATCATTTCCCTCATCTATCCTCCTCCAACAATACGCAACTACCTCACTACATGTAAAGAACTTAATTGACATTTGTGCTACTTTATATATTTCATTTGGATCCGGGACAGAAAAATATAGGATACGTGAGACATCTGGGGAGAAGGGGCCACTAGGATGGGGTGAGAAGGAAGGGGAGGAGAAACTGAAAGCTTAGCAGTAACCCACTTTTGTCTCAGGAGAGGGGAGTGACAGCCAGCAGATAGTTGAGTATACATTGCAAACAAATAGGATAGCTAGGATTGTGACACTAAATGGTATCTCTTCAATATATGTTTGCTGAATGGATGAATGAAGAATAACTGAATACATGATCTCCTGGAACAGGTTGTTTGACTAAATATATTTTACAAACTTGATACTTTTTCCAGTTATTGTTAAAGTGTAGGCTGCATGTTTTTGAAAGTTGAGTGACTATCCAGAATGTCTTCCAAATCTGATTTCGATTTTTGTGTTAAAAAAAAAAAAAAAAGCTTTGGAGTTTTAAAGTATATTTACCATCTTTAATAGAATTGTTCTTATAGCACAGTCACCTGTAGATCATATACTGCTCAAAATTGTTTTTCTGTTTTTTTGGGGGGGGTTTTTTTGAGATGGAGTCTCATTCTTTCACCCAGGCTAAAGTGTGATGGCACAATCTCGGCTCACTGCAGCCTCCATCTCCTGGGGTCATGCTATTCTGCCTCAGCCTCCTGAGTAGCTGGGATTATAGGCATGCACCACCATGCCTGGATAATTTTTATATTCTTAGTAGAGATGGTGTTTTACCATGTTTGCCAGGCTGGTCTTAAACTCCTGACTTCTTGTGATCCACCTGCCTAGGCCTCCCAAAGTGCTGGGATGAGAGGGGTGAGCCACCACTCCTGCCTACCTCTTTAATAGATAGGGGTTTTGAATTCTGAGAATAAAAACAAAAATTTTTAAATTAAAAAAAAAAAATAGGGGTTAATGGCCGGGTGCAGTGGCTCACACCTGTAATCCCAGTACTTTGAGAGGCCGAGGCAAGTGGATCACCTGAGGTCAGGAGTTCAAGACCAGTCTGGCCAACATGGTGAAACCCCATCTCTACTAAAAATACAAAAATTAGAAAGAAAAAAAAAGATTGGGAAAAAAAAAAACATATGGGTGAAGGAGAGTCAAGTGACAACAAAACACTTGGGATTCCCACAAGAATGAGGAATTCATCCTAAAAAGGGATAAAGTGATGCTAAACAAACAAAAACAGCATACCGCATGTATATATACTTCATGGAGGTTGAGTAAGAGAAACTAGTCTCTTTCAGGTCTAAATGCCTCAGAGATTTGCATATTATAGAAAAACCAGCCGGGTGCAATGGATCATGCCTGTAATCCCAGCATTTTGGGAGGCCGAGGCACAGAGATCACCTGAGGTCAGGAGTTCAAGACAATCTGGCCAATATGGTGAAACCCTGTCTCTACTAAAAATACAAAAATTAGCCGAGCATGGTGGTGAGCACCAATAATCCCAGCTACTCGGGAGACTGAGGCAGGAAAATCATTTGAACCCAGGAGGCACAGGTTGCAGTGAGCCGAGATCACACCACTGTACTCCAGCCTGGACGACAAGAGCAACACTCTGTCTCAAAAAAAAAAAAAAGTTAAGATATACTTTAAAGGATTAGTATACCTAATTATTTGCTCACTCATTAATCTGTGCATTTATTCAACAAACATTTGTTGAACACTTACTACATGCCAAGCAAGGAATGACTAAGGTACATGATTCCTGCTTGGAGAAGCTCAGTGGGGTTCAGCTACATGCAGGCAAACATGTATATAATAAATTATGCCTCAAAGTGTGAAATACTAAACAGACATGAACAAAGTGGTGTAGGCATGTCAAGGATGGGGCAGGTTTCTGTGTGCAGGAGGAGGGAGCAGACAAGATGATCTCTGAGCTGGGCTTCTAAAAATGTCAGCCTCCAGGGACTGGCAAATGGACTCAGAACCTTGTGGAGGGGTGTAAATAGTGACCCACAGCCCCAAGGGAGATTCAGAGGGAAACCCCAGACAGAATCTCTAATTCCTTTTGGTGTGCTTTTTACTTCAAACCACACCAAGCAAGAGGTGCTTTAAACTAGGAATTTGTAAAGTGATAAGAGAAGTGTATCTTAGTCAATAATCTTAACTTAGGCCTGGTTTACATTAGTCAAGAAAAATGGAAAATTGAGGAAATTATCATCTAATTTTTAAAAATTAAATTAAGCCGTCATGACAGTTATGCCTTGCAGGCCAGACGCAATGGCTCACACCAGTAATCCCAACACTTTGGGAGGCCAAGGTGGCCCAATCACCTGAGGTTGGGAGTTTGAGACCAGCCTGACCAACATGGGGAAACCCCATCTCTACTAAAAAAAAAAAAAAAAAAAAATTAGCCAGGCATGGTGGTGCATGCCTGTAATCCCAGCTATTCAGGAGGCTGAGGCAGGAGAATCGCTTGAACCTGGGAGGCGGAGATTGCAGTGAGCCGAGATCACGGCATTGTACTTCAGCCTGGGCAACAAAAGCAAAACTCTGTCTCAAAACAAACAAACAAAAAACAGTTATGCCTTGTCTAAAGCAAAACAAAAATAGAAAACCAATGAAGCAGGAAATGCTAGAGTACCTCCTCTGTGCAAGGCACTGCACTGGATGATTGAATTTTTTTTTTTTTTTTTCAAATTTAAAAAGAAATGAGATCTTGCCATGTTGCTTAGGCTGATCTCCAACTTCTGGGCCCAGGCAGTCATCCCACCTTGGCCTCTCAAAGTGCTGGGATTATAGGTGTGAGCCACCATGCCTGGCCTAGGAGGGTTTTGTTGTTGTTGTTTGTTTTTAAGTGTAAGATATAAGATGTAGTTCCTTCCCTCAGTAAAGGTGATGTATTAGTTTTTTTGTGTGGAAATAAAATGTATACATGTGAATCATAGAGTAAGCAGTGATGCCATAATTTACGAAGACCCAAGGGATTGACATTGATGACAAGTGTCAAATCACTAAAACTACTAAAATTTAAAGAAGGAATCACTTCAGTTCAGGAAAACATGATAGAAGATCCTACAAGAGGACAATTTGAACTGGACATGGAAGTAAGGGAAGATTCATTCAGTTAATGATTTGAACTACACAAATTAGCTTTATAAGTTTTTCAGGAATAAAACTATCACATAAAATTAGATGACTATATTTTGTATGAAATATTTGTATTTGTATATGTTGACAATTTATATTGGTAACTGGGCAAGAATTATCCAGGATTTGGTTGCCCACATACTTGGAATTTAATGCTACAAAGTATATTGTGTTAAAGTCTCTGAAAAGAGATGACACTGAAAAGTAAATAGGGACCCCTCCAATTTACATATATATTGAGTACAGGAGCAACTGAAACTTTTATATATTGTTGATGGTAGTGTAAAATAGAACAACCACTCAAGAAATTGTTTGACAGTTCTCCAGCCTGACCAACATGGTGAAACTCCATCTCTACTAAAATACAAAAAAGAAATTGACAGTTTATAAAGTTAAAAATGGGTCCTGCAGTCCAGCAATTCCACTCCCAAGACAAATGAAAGCATATGCACACTAAAAGACTTGAACAAGAAGTTTATAGTAGCTTTACTTATAATAGCTGAAAAGGTTCAGAATATGCCACCCCAGAATATGTCACTTTGGCATATTGATTATTTTGAGCTGAAGCCAATTGGGAATTATAGCAGATGTAGAAAAGGCTCGCAGCCAGGTGCGGTGGCTCACACCTGTAATCCTAGCACTTTGGGAGGCCGAGGCGGCGGATCATGAGGTCAGGAGTTCAAGACCAAACTGACAACATGGTGAAACCCCGTCACTACTAAAAATACAAAAATTAGCCAGCCTTGGTGACTGACGTCTGTAATCTCAGCTACTCTGGAGATTGAGGCAGAGAAATGCTTGAACCTGGGAGGTGGAGGTTGCAGTGATTTCACTCTGAGGTTGCAGTGAGATCGTGCCACAAAGAAATGTCTCAGGTCAGTTTAATTCTCAGGCTCAGCTACAGAAGCTAAGAGTAGAGGAAAGTTTTTACTCCCTATATAGCCAAAACTGAAAATGCTCCAAATGTTCATCAATAGGAGACTAGAAAAATAGATTGTGGTATAAGTACTATTTATCAATTTAAAAAAAGGAATGGCAGGTACACCAACCACATGGGTGAATCTCATAAACGTTATATTGAGCAATAGAAGCCAGGTAATAAAGAGTACATCCTGTAAGATTTATTTATATAAGTTTGAGAACAAGTAAATCTAATTTATGGTGAAAGAAATCAGAACAGTGATTTCCTACAGGGTTGAGAATTGATTAGAAGGGGTCATTAAGCAACTTTCTAAGCCAGACATGGTAGCTTACACCTGTAATTCCAGCACTTTGGGAGGCCGAGGTGGGAGGATGGCTTGAGCTTAGGAATTCAAGACCAGCCTGGGCAATATGGTGAGACCCCCAACTCTATTTAAAAAAAAATAAAAAAGGCCAGGAGTCGTGGCTCACGCCTGTAATCCCAGCATTTTGGAAGGCCAAGGTAGGTAGATCACCTGAGATCAGAAGTTCAAGACCAGCCTGGCCAATATGGTGAAACCCCGTCTCTACTAAAAATACAAAAATTAACCAGGCGTGGTAGTGGGCACTTAGAATCCCAGCTACTCAGAAGGCTGAGCTAGAGAATCGCTTGACCCCAAGACGTAGAGTTTGCAGTGAGCCAAGATCATGCCATTGCACTCCAGCTTAGCCAACAAGAGCAAAACTCTGTCTCAAAAAAAAAATCAAATAAAAAAAAAATAGGGCTAGGAGCAGTGGCTCACACCTGTCATCCCAGCACTTTGGGAGACCAAGGCAGGGGGATCACCTGAGGTTGGGAGTTTTCAAGACCAGCCTTACCAACATGGAAAAACACCATCTCTACTAAAAAATACAAAATTAGCTGGATGTGGTGGCACATGTCTGTAATCCCAGCTACTCAGGAGGCTGAGGCTGGAGAATTGCTTGAACTCAGGAGGCAGAGTTTGCAGTGAGCTGAGATCGCACCACTGCACCCTAGCCTGGGCAGAGCAAGACTTGGTCTCAAAAAAAAAAAAAAAAAAGTTTAGTAGTTACTGTGGCATTCATTTGGAAAAATCACCTCTGGTAACCTGAATCCACTTCATAAAGTTTTCAGGAACCTGTTGTCATTTATAAGAAATTGGTTTCACTTCTCCAACTGTAACTTCTTAGTTACTTTCATTTACTATATACTTCCTTTAACAGATTTAAGTTGGGTTGATCTCAAAGTGAAGGATGGAGAAATGAATTCTCTATTGTCACAAGGAAAAGGGAAGTCATGAAGTTACAGGGGTGAGTCTACCATTTTTATTTTTTAAATTACAGTGAATCAAAATATCTTCTTCACTGCAGAGAATTAAGATGCCATTCTTCCTATGAACTACCATGGCAGTCATTTGGAACCCAACGTGTTGCTTTTTAGTTTATCTTTTCAACTAAATCATGACTCTTTAAGGCAGCAGAATGTCCCTAGGGGACAATGCAATGGTGCTATTATGTCATCTTTCTGTCTGCCAGCACCCATATGAAAGTAGAACCAATATAGAACAATGGAAGATCTAAGTACCCTAATCTTTCACCTGTTTCTCATTTCTCATAATGAATCTACCATATTAAAGAAATACTTGTGCATACTTCCTTTGAGTAAAACACCCTAATGGACATGAATCAAGAGATCCATACTTTTGAAACTTTTCAAAACAATTATTTATAATAATTACATGTGGAATATATCATTTCCTATTTGTCTGAAAATACGAAATGGATCTGTAATATTTATTTTAGTGAACATACATCTATTCATGTTAAGATAGTATCAAATATAGTAAATAACATCAAATGTAAGACTTATTCTGTCTAAATACCACCGGACTATTCCAGTTTCAAGTTTACTGTGTCGTATCAAATACTTCATCAACTGATCATGACAATTGATGAAGAAACTGGAGGAAATCAACCACTTAATTAAAATGCATACTTTATAAATACTGAGTGTAGTGTGCTAAGCAATGAGAGAGAGAGCCGTGGATGTAGCAGCTACCTCAAATGGAATCTAGTTAACATTTGACATATTACTAGAGCTAAAAGATGTTCAGCTAAGGCCAGGTGTAATCCTCATGCCTGTAATCCCAACACTTTGGGAGGCCAAGGTGGGTGGAACAAGAGGTCAGGAGTTTAAGACCAGCCTGGCCAAGATGGTGAAACCCGGTCTCTACTGAAAATACAAAAATTAGCCAGGCATGGTGGCGGTGCCTGTAATCCCAGCTACTCGGAGGCTGAGGCAGGAGAATTGCTTGCACCCAGGAGGCAGAGGTTGCAGTGAACCAAGATCACGCCACTACACTCCAGCCTGGGCGACAGAGTGAGACTGTCTCAAAAAAAAAAAAAAGTGTTCAGCTAATAAAATACCTGCATCATGTATTAATAGGCACAACATGAATGTAAAGATTTGGAAATTTGGTAAAAGGAGGTTACAGAATTGCACATTAGGAACAGAATTATTGCTCTGTGCTAGATCAATACATCATTTCACTTTCCTTTGTCTTTCAAAGTCCAAAAATGATCTGAATGTAGGAAAGTTAAGCCATTGAAAATCTGGGCAGGGCACGGCGGCTCACACCTGTAATCCCAGCACTTTGGGAGGTTAAGGCAGGTGGATAATGAGGTCAGGAGTTCAAGACCAGCCTAGCCAACATGGTGAAACCCTGTCTCTACTAAAAACACAAAAATTAGCTGGGCATGATGGTGTGTATCTGTAATCCTAGCTACCCAGGAGCCCAAGGCAGGAGAACTGCTTGAACCCAGGAGGTAGAAGTTGCAGGTTGCAGTGAGCTGAGATCAGCCACTGCACTCCAGCCTGGGGGACAGACCAAAAGTCTGTCTCAGAAAAAAAAAAAAAAAAAAAAGTCTGGTTACAGATCTCATTCTGCCCTTTAGGCTGGGAGTAAGCAAATGTGTGGAGAATGCTTTGGAGGTAGAGTGGGCTAATTTGACTAATCACTAGACAAATAAAACAGAATTTTTGAGGGAATAATGAGGTTTTGGGGATCAAGTCAATAAAAGCAAGACAGTATAGGACAGCAGGACAAGCATACCCAAGTGCAAATCCTGATCAGTCACTCCCTTTGTGACCCCTAGCAAGTTACTTAACATCTGCAAACCTTCATTTTTTCATCTATAAAAAGCAGAGAAAGAACTACCTTACAGGGAGTTGAAATAATTGAAGATGCTAATGTATGCCAAGGGTATCTGACAAATGGATAGTACTCAGTAAATATTTACTCCTTTGTCTTCCTCTACGAAAATAGATATTAGGATCCTTGCTTCCCAATTTTGAAAGCAACTATTTAATTTAGCCCATAAAGTCTTATATTAATACTGAAAAGAATCAGTACCTATTACACATTGTATTTTCGAAATGTTAACTGTTTTACTTTGCCGTGCTCACTAATGTTTATCTTGGCATGAAGTCAATATTTACATAAATATTGAATAGTATATGTAGTGATTGACTTACTATAGCTTGATTCAATTTAACAAACTTTCAGTTACTGTTACTATAGTCAGCTCCAGAGAAATTATTAAATGATCAAGACACAGAAACTAACATGGTATGCAAGGAAAGACCTGAGTTGTTAGTAACCCAAGCTCTCTCCAAACACAAGAAGCTATGGCTTGAGTTTGTATTTCATAGCCAGTTGTATTGTTTTAGTGATTGTTTCTTACATATCCAGAAACAGTTTGATTAGTTTGAATTGACTTTTGTAATAGAAAGAATAAATCACTTTCAGTTGATGTTGTGAAACTATTAACAGGCACCTAGTTATTACAAAAAATGGAAGGAGGTAAGATCTGTTTTTCTTAGATACACATAATATTTTAATCTAGATCTTCCTTTTGTATGTCCCTACACCACATCCATATTTTGAAGAGGAAGAAAAAAACGTGCTTTCTACATGACCACAAGATCAACCATTACTGCCTGCTCTACAGAAAAAGGGTGGCATTAAGTGTGCAGCCATCTGCTTGTCACTGGCTCCTGGTGAGGCAAGAATAGCTAATTAGCACCCTCACCCCACCCCACTCTCGTCTCCTTGCCCCACCATCTGGCTGGTCTCCCCTTGCCGCCAACGCCAGCTTCTTCCTGCACCCTCTGGCTTGAGGAGGCCAGAGACATTTGCTTTCTTAGGAGGCAGCAAAAACAGCCCTCAGTAGCACCTTAAGCTATGAATTTCTGAAACAGAAAGGAGATTGCACAAATTACCACCTCCTCCACCAGTAGTACTCTCTCCTTCACTGATCCCTGTTATCTTACCTAAAACAACTTCTCCTCTATGCAGGAAAATAGGTCTGGAATCCAGTCTATTTTGTAATTGACAGTTGTCTAATGATCAAAAGATACCTAATTCCTACACTGAGTCTCTCTCATCAATTTTATTTAAGGATTTTGGGGCAGAAATGGGTTGCAAAATTATTCAGTAAATGTAGTGTATTTCACCATAAAGCCACAGGAAATGGTGAGAGGGGATATTTAATTGGAAAGAGTGACAGCTCAAATCCCTTACTTATTAAAGACATGTAAGATAAATAGGACAACAGCAAAGCAGACTAAGGTTTTGAGATTTCACAGAATAAGCAGTGAACTTTCTAATGAGTAAACAAATACAGAGAAGCTATCACCAGACAAGAAATATGATTCTTCTATTTGCCTGAGAAATAATGCCATCTGGATAAACCGATGTTTGTTTCACTAAAAAAAAATTTCTGCTAACCTAAGATTCAGTTAAACACATACACACACACACACAGACACACACACACACATACACACAGATTTTTCCTTATATTTCTTTCTCATTCTGACTTCTTCTCTTTTTTATCTTGTAGTAATACAGGCCATACACTTTTAAAAAGCTTAACAGTGCCAGCTTCAAAGAGGAAAGACAATAGGAAAATAGAAAATAAACTTTGAAAATTTCAAAACTGTAACTATTAGCTTAGAATATGAATCCGATTAGAATCTTGGAGATAAGCTGTAGCTAAGCTTACTATGAAAATACTTGCCCCATAGTTATATTTCAAAAGCAACAATGTAAACTTGGAAAAGAAAACAAACTATAAAAAACTATGGGGTTTTAATGTCAGAATTTTTACCTCACTAAAATAACTTGGTAGAAGAAATTGTCCAAGTGTATCTTTTGTATTTTAATAACAGAAGGAAAGGGAGGCCAACCAACTCTAGTTTAGAATATTTTTCTAAGTTACATGAAATAAAGCCGTGACCCAGATCTGAACAGAACACCAGATGCTTCCTTACCTAGAGGAGACATTTGCAATTTTTTTGGCTGCTCACCCTCTGAACTGTCCTCCCATGTTTAAGGAATTCCTCACCATTTCAGTCTCAGTAAGAAACAGGGTCCCCTTCCCACTCTAGATGCTAAGAAGCTGTCCACCATATCAGCCACCTATTTCTTTTGCAGGCCTGGGTTTGGCCAATCAGGTGTACCAACTTCAGATTCTTTTTTTTTTTTTTTCTTTTTTTTGAGACATGATCTTCCTCTGTCGCCCTGGCAGGACAGTGCAGTGGCACGATCTGGGCTTACTGCAACCTCCACACCATCAGGACCAGCTATTTTTTCGTATTTTTTTGCAGACAAGCATCTCATCATGTTACCCAGGCTGGCCTTGAACTGCTGAGCTCAAGTGATCCAGCCGCCTCGGCCTCCCCATGCTGGGATTATAGGTGTGAGCCACCACTTCTGGCTCCAGATTTTGACTCTGGAGCCAGTCACTCTAAGCAATGGAAGAGAGGCGCATCCATTCTGGTAGCCATATCCAGTTTCAAAAGGCAGTCGGGACTGGGGGCGGTGGTTCATACCTGTAATCTCAGCCCTTTGAGAGGCCGAGGTGGGTGAATCACTTGAGGTCAGGAGTTCGAGACCAGCCTGACCAACATGGTGAAATCCTGTCTCTACTAAAAATATAAAAATTAGCCAAGTGTGGTGGTGCGCACCTGTAATCCCCGCTACTTGGGAGGCTGAGGCAGGAGAATTGCTTGAACCTGAGAGGCAGAAGTTGCAGTGAGCAAAGATCACGCCACTGTACTCCAGCCTGGATGACAGAGCAAGACTCTGTCTCTGGAAAAGAAAAAAAAAAAAAAGGCAGTAGAGACGACAGCACTATCCTATGTGCTGGTGAGGGTGGCAGCTGGAGACTCTACTTCTCCTTGGCAGCAGCAATGACCTGCTTAGACACATTCTTAGACCCCAGTATGTAGCCTCCTTTGACCTTGGACTTTTTCCCTCCTATGATTCTGTGAGCTACCCATAATATTTTCAGTACTGTCCTTTTCTGCTTATGCCAGAATCAGCTTCTGTTACTGATTCTGAAGAACCCTAAGGGACACAGAGTCTCTGGAATAGTGACTTAGAATTAAAAAGAGAGAGGAACCAGGGCATGAAGTATAGTTTCTTATAAGCTGTATACTACTCACAAAAGATATCTAGTTGAAGATAAGATCATTAATTTATGTGTATATTTTTCCTTAATGTAAGTCAGGGAGGTGTATCCAGGAGGACACATAGGGGAGCAGGGAGGCAACAGAGGACAGGTGGGATGGCAGCAGGAAAAGGGGGCCACGTGGGAGAGGTGACTTTCACTGACAGTTGGGAAACAGTGAAGGGAAACCTCATCCTTTTATTGAGGTCTAGGCCCCAAAACTCTTTTGAAAAATGCAGGGCTTGTATCTGAAGGCCTCTGGCTCATGTGACTGTTGCCATTTCCTCTGCCCCTGAGATCTCCAGAAGAGAACGGAGCCCCTGCTACGCATTCTTTGGGCTTGGAGAGGAACAGAGCAGGATGGAGCCTGCAGGTCATGCCAGGAGTCACCACAAGGCTGTGGCGGTCAGCTCAGGTACCAAGCTCAGGCAGCCGGGGTTGTAAGATTATTACAATGGTATGCTCTTGACTCACCTGAGGTGGAAAGCCATGTGCAGAGAATGATGACATTAAACAACCTCTTTTACTAACAAAACTCTTTTAGTATAAACCTAATTATAGTGCTCCCTTTGGCTGTACATATACTAAAATTGGAATGATACAGAGAAGATTAGCATGATCCCTGTGCAAGTATAATGCAAACATGTGAAGCTTCTATTTAAAAAAAAAAAAAAAAAAGGAGGCCGGGTGTGGTAGCTCACGCCTGTAATCCCAGCACTTTGGATGGCTGAGGCAAGGGAATCACGAAGTCAAGAGATTGAGACCATCCTAGCCAACATGATGAAACCCCATCTCTACCAAACATACAAAAATTAGCTGGGCGCGGTGGCACGCGCCTGTCATCCCAGCTACTTGGGAGGCTGAGCCAGGAGAATTGCTTGAACCCGGGAGGCAGAGGTTGCAGTGAGCCAAGATGGTGCCACTGCACTCCAGCCTGGTGACAGAGCAAGATTCCATCTCAAAGAAAAGAAAGAAAGAAAGAAAGAAATATATATATAGCCTGGACATATATCAGGGCCCTCTCTCAAAAAAAAAAAAATTAAAACTTAGACAAGAGTGGCGGCGTGCACCTGTAGTCCCAGCTGAAGCTGAGGTAGGGTGGAGGATCGCTTGACCCTGGAAGGTCAAGGCTGCAGCGAACCTTGAAGCCATGATTGCGCCATTGCACTGAGTGACACAGCAAGATCCTATCTCAAAAAAACAAAAAAGCCTAGTTAGAGCAATATTCTAAGTGTTTTATTTGGGGTGATGAAAAAGTTTGGAAATAGTGCTAATGGTTGCACAACATCATAAATGTAAGTAATGGCACCGAACTGTATACCTAAAACCAGTGAAGATGGCAAGTTTGTTTACTATAATTTTTATTTTTCACAATTAAAAAAAATTAATAATTTCATATACCAAACCCATTGCACTGTACACTTTAAGTAGGTAAATTTTATAATATGTGAGTTATGTCTCAACAAAGCTGTTTTTCCTTTTCTTTTTTTTGAAACAGAGTCTGGCTCTGTTGCCCAGCCTTGAGTGCAGTGGCTTGATCTTGGGTCACTGCAACCTCTGCCTCCCAGGTTCTCCTGCCTCAGCTTCCCGAGTAGACATAGGATAACAAGTGGCATGCACCACCATGACTAACTAATCTTTTTTTTTTTTTTTTTTTTTTTTTAAGATGAAATTTTGCTCTTGTTGCCCAGGCTGGAGCGCAACAGTACAATCTGGGCTCACTGCAACCTCTGCCTCCCGGGTTCAGGAGATTCTCTTGCCTCAGCCTCCTGAGTAGCTGGGGTTACAGGCATGTACCACCACGCCTGGCTAATTTTGTATTTTTCGTAGAGACAGGGTTTCTCCATGTTGGTCGGGCTGCTCTCAAACTCCCAACCTCAGGTGATCTGCCCACCTTGGCCTCCCAAAGTGCTGGGATTAGAGGTGTGAGCCACCACACCTGGTCCTTAATTAAAAAAAAAAAAAAAAAGCCTGGTTAATAGAATGTTAGTAAAGAGCATATCATTTAATGTGATGATCACTGTAGTACAGAAAATAAGCAAAACTTGCCTTTAGCTGTAACATGATTATAACATTAAAGTCTATGTGTGGTCGGCAATGGACTGCCCCCAGTTCTCTCTGAGAATTTCCCAATGTGTCCTCAGGAGTGGATGCTTCTGGCCGGATGTGGTGGCTCACGCCTGTAATCTCAGCACTTTGGGAGGCTGAGGCAGTTGGATCACCTGAGGTCAGGAGTTCAAGACCAGCCTGGCCAACATGATGAAACCCTGTCTTTAAAAATAAAAAAAAAAATTAATTAAAAAAAAAAAAGGCAGTGGATGCTTCTTAGCCTTGTTCGTGCTGTGTGGTTCTACCCTATCATCATGGCACACTGGTCCAGAGGTGGCCTCTAAGCAAGGAGGGAACAACTAGCTTCTCTTTTCCAGGAAGTAGACATTTTGACCAAGAAGTGCTTGAGGCAGCACTCTAAGGAGAAGGTCTCTGCATGTGTACATGCTCACAGAGTTTTTCAGAGGTGCCCTGGCTTCTGTCCCCTTGAGCCTGGTCTCCTACTCTTCCCTGGATTCAGGGTTGCTCTGGTATTCTAGTAGGGCCTCTACCTCTTGTTTTTTTTTGTTTTTTGCTTAAGCTGTTTTTGTTTTTAGTCCCTTGTGACCAGAGAATATTAAATTTAATATAATACAGCACAAATGTTTAATATGATATTATTTCAGTGTTAACACAGAATTTCTGGCTTATGGTAAAATAAAGATGATATAGTCATCTTCCACTTCCCACTGTCCTTTGTGAAGTACAAGTACTCCAAACAGCTACAGCTAATGTGTTTTAAATTATTTGAAGGTAAGTTAACACAATGGTCTAGAAAATAATTTAAGGACTCTGGGGGGAAATATGAGGTCTGTTAACTCAAATGCTTTTTTTTAGTTCTGGGTGGTTTTTGTGTTTTCTTTTTTAAAAAAAAATAAAAATATGTTATGCTTCCTTTCAGAATTCGATCACCACTTGGGAGATTATTTGTGAATCATCACTAAAGCCATTTAATTTCTTACAACCAAATGAGAATCTTCTTCGGGGTTAAGCATCAGATATGAATGTTCTCACTGACCTCCTCAGGAAGTAAAAGTCCTAAATCATTATCTGGCAGTGAAGGTACAAAAAAAAATTAATTAATTAAACAGCAGGAAATAAAGCAGAACTGTTGCCAACACATACAGGCTGCAGCAGCAGCCACAAAATGTGTAGTATCTATTCTGCCACATTCATTGGACTGGATTGCATTGTCTCATAGACTCAGTTAACTCTGGAAGACCATAATAGGTGTTTATTGTTTAGTGTGGGGGCAGGAAACATTTTTAAATTTATAGTCTCTCACTCTTCTCAAGTTCAAATGAAACCAACAATTTTGGTTTTGTCTAACATTCATGGTGTGTTTCTAATTAAACTGAAATCACAGTAAACACCTCCACTTTCTTCCTTGGGCTCTATCATGAAAATTAATTGGATGATTTTGCCCCTCCCACCCAAACCCTCTTCTTCTGGAAGCAGCAATACTTACACTTGCTGTACCTGAAAATCCCCATTCAGGGCAGAGGCAGGTATTATGGCATTTGTCTGATCTCTTGTGTGCCCAAAAAGAAATGGCCTGAAACTGGGGGCATATTGAGTAAGTATGCAAGTGGTGATTTGGGTTAGAGTTCTTACTAACTAGAACATCCTTTCATTGACTTTTACTCCTTCCCACCAATTAATTAGTGGTTGTTTTGTTGTTGTTGTTATTTGTTTGTTTGAGACAGAGGGAGTCTCGCTCTGTTGCCCAGGCTGGAGCCCAGTAGCATGATCTTGGCTCACTGCAACCTCTGCCTCCCAGGTTCAAGCGATTCTCCTGCCTCAGCCTCCCAAGTAGCTGGGATTACAGGCTCCCGCTAACATGCCTGGCCAATTTTTGTATTTTTTACAGTAGAGATGGGGTTTCACCATGTTGGCCAGGATGGTCTTGAACTCCTGACCTTGTGATCGACCCGCCTTGGCCTCCCAAAGTGCTGGGATTACAGATGTGAGCCAGCGGCCCGGCCTGAAAATGTCTTATAAGACCACACCTTTCCTGGTATAAATGCAAATTTCAAACATTTCTTAGAGGTTTCTTGGTTAAGTTCAGTGAATTAGTCTTATTGTTATTACAGGTAGTTAGGCTGGAGCCAGACAGGAAAGGGCTCTCCCCCATCCACTAAGCATATTAGCAATTATGGTATTGCCTCTCTGAGAGTGATAATTTGGCAGCGCCCCAGGGAAAGGCCGCTTTTGATGGACCACACCTGTTAACATCAAAATGTTGGCCAGGCGAGGTGGCTCACTGCCTGTAATCCCAGCACTTTGGGAGGCGGAGGCAGGCAGATCTCCTGAGGTCAGGAGTTCAAGACCAGCCTGAGGAACACAGAGAAACCCCGTCTCTGCTAAAAATACCAAATTAGTGGGGCCTGGTGGCAGAGGACTGTAATCCCAGCTACTCAGGAGGCTGAGGCAGGAGAATTGCTTGAACCCGGAAGATGGAGGTTGCAGTGAGCCAAGATTGGGCCACTGCACTCTAGCTTGAGCAACAAAAGCGAAACTCCGTATCAAAAAAAAAAAAAAATCAAAATGTTAATTGAATGCAAGCCCTAGCGAGGAGAAACTTCCTGGGAATGCATATTAAGAGACAAAAATGGCAAAATATGATCTTTCAGGTGCAGGCCACCGGAAAAAGGAGAAAGCCTCAGATGGGCATATGCTTACAGCTCGCTGCGTGAGCTCGATTCCGAAGGGCAAGGAGGGCACTGCGCATGTGGGCAGCCCACCCTAAGGGAAGAATCATGGGAAAGAGGTGAGCTTATAAAAGTCCTACTATTGCAAGGAACTGTGGCTCACGCCTGTAATCCCAGCACTTTGGGAGGCCCAAGCGGATGGATCACCCGAGGTCGGGAGTTTGAGACCAGCCTGACCAACATGGAGAAACGCCGTCTCTACTAAAAATGCAAAATTAGCCGGGTGTAGTGGCATATGGCTGTAATCCCAGCTACTCCGGAGGCTGAGGCAGGAGAATCGCTTGAACCCGGGAGTCGGAGGTTGCGATAAGCCGAGATCGCGCCGTTGCACTCCAGCCTGGGCGACAAGACGAGACTCCATCTCAAGAAAAAAAAAAAAGAAAGAAAAAAAAACCCCACAACCCACTAAAATCCCTGGGTTTTGTTCTTGGAGCCAAAGAAGTGGCCTTCAAAGCAAGCGCCACTGAAGGGAAATCCCGGTGGGCTGGGGATCTGGGGGCGGGCCTCAAATGAGAGGTAGAACCTACTCTGTCTGACTGTGAAGCCTGAGCCAGAGTCAGACACAACGACAAACCCAACCGACAAACCCAACCGCTTCCACCTACACAGGGTTCCTAAATAGTCGCCACCCCCACTCTTTTCATTTGGATGATGAGTCAACCCAAAACTCTCATCAAAGCTGCCAGGCTTTTCTCCTCCTGCTGTTTTTACAACCAAGACAACATCCTCGAGGCACTGAAGGAGATCAGAATCTGCCGCCCCCAGATATGCCACTTCCCCATAAAGATTATTTTCAGCTGAAGGCAATTAGGAAGGGGCATATGCAGGAAGAACTCCCTGTCCTCATCCTTTTGGCCTAAACGCAGGGCCTAAATCCTCCTTGTAAAGGTGTTTTTCTCAGCCATACCAGAGAGGGGGAAATGACTCTTATTTGCATAACAGGGGTTACTAAACAACACTTACCTTCTATACATTTCCTGGTCACCTTCCTGCCATTTTCCGCTTTTAGGAGCCCAAACTCTTTTTACTCTGTCGGGTCACTTCTCCACTTACTGCTTTTCATTAAAATGGTATATGTAAGCCCTTGGGTCTAACTACTTCTTTGGGTTTCCACTTCATTTCTGTGAAGTCTCATGCATATAAAAATATTAAGATTAATAAATGCTATGATTTGAATATTTGTCCCTTCCAAAACTCATGTTGAAATTTAATTTTCACGTCGGGTATGGTGGCTCATGCCTGTAATCCCAGTACTTTGGGAGGCTGAGGCAGGTGAACCACAAGGTCAGGAGATCGAGACCATCCTGGCCAACATGGTGAAACCTCGTCACTACTAAACATACAAAAGTCGGCTGGACATGGTTGTGGGCGCCTGTAATCCCAGCTACTCGGAAGGCTGAGGTAGGAGAATCGCTTGAACCTGGGAAGTGGAGGTTGCAGTGAGCCGAGATCGTGCCACTGCACTCCAGCCTGAGAGAAAGAATGAGACTCCATCTCAAAAACAAAACAAGCAAAAAAACAAATATTTTTTGTCTATATATTATCCAGTTTCCAGTATTCTGCTCTAAACAACAGAAAACAAAGACAATAAAGTAACATACACCTTTACTTCTGTTAATATCTTTTGTCAGTTTAATTTGCAGGCTCCAGTTACTAAAGCTAAGAGGGAAAGGTGGAGTTTTTTCCCCCTCTCTTACAGCCTAATAGAAAAAATTTTTAAAAAAACAACAAAAACTTCTGCAATAAATGTGTGCTTGAAGGAGTTACTGTTTTTGGCAAGTGTTGGCTAATGGGTTAACTCAGCATCTCCCCATCCCAGGAGTCTGTGTGGGAGGAGAGAGGAGAGGACTGATTACATTCTTTCTCCACGCAAGCTTTCGCCCATCCTCCTTCTGAAATAACTCTTTATCTAGAACCTAAGTGGGACAGGGTCTAATGGAATTTCATCTGTGAAATTTTTATTTTTTTAATATGAGAACAAGAAAAAACGAACAAGCGCACCAAATGCCAATGAATTGTACACTTAAAAACAGCTATGGTTCATTTCATTTCTGTGAATTTTACCTCAATTAAAAAAAAAATGAGTGACACTACCTTAATCTGTGTCTCTGAAGATCTTTCCTGGTCATGGAATTTGTCCATGCTGTTTTGGGTTTGTAAAGGGCTGGATCAAAACTGAAAAGAATTTAGCCCTGTGAAGATGCCTTGGACACAAAATTTGAGGTGTGGTCCCAGCTCTGCTTCATCTTGGGGATCCTTTCCTCTCTCTACACCTCCATTTCTATTATGAAATAGCAGATTTGAATATCAGCTCTCTTCCAGATGTAAATTGTTTGATTTAGAATCGAGAGGTGATTTACATCTTTATCGTTATCTCTCAGTAGGGCTCCTTTTACATTGTATTATTGCATAAGTCTAGAGACTGTGATCTGATATAAGCGTTGAAACCCAAGCAAATCACTTTCACTGGGTGTCTCCTTACCTAGGTACTCATTCATCCAGAAAAACCAACCAAACAAAAAACAAAAAGGTCAGGCACTGTGGCTCACACCTATAATCCCAGCACTTTCAGAGGCAGAAGTGGACCACCTGAGCTCTGGACCAACCTGGGCAACATGGCAAAACCCTGTCTCTACACAATAAACAAACATTAGTCAAATGTGATGGTGCATGCCTGTAGT
This sequence comes from Cheracebus regulus, assembly GCA_963574635.1. Taxonomy (NCBI): domain Eukaryota; kingdom Metazoa; phylum Chordata; class Mammalia; order Primates; family Pitheciidae; genus Cheracebus; species Cheracebus regulus. The sequence continues at coordinate 27,678 of CAUYQU010032334.1, forward strand.
CCCAGATACTGGAAAGGCTGAAGAATAAGGATTCCTTGTAACTCCTGCAGCCCAGGAGTCATAGGCTGCAGTGAGCCATGATTGCACCACTGCATTCCAGCCTAGGTGACAGAGTGAGACGCTGTCTCGAAAACAAACAAACACAACACAAATTGAAAACAGTAACAATTTAACATATTCAAGATACAAAAATAAATAAAACCCAATTCTATCCCCAAGGAGTTTGCAGTTCACTGATCATTACGTAACTACAGTTGGCCCTCCCTCTCTGTGATTTCAGCATTCGTAAATTCAACCAACTAGGGATTGATGACGATACTTGGAAAATGCTTTGGCATGGTGGGTCACAGCTGTAATCTCAGCATTTTGGGGGGCTAAGGTGGGTGGATGACTTGAGCCCAGGAGTTCAAGAGCAGCCTGGGCAACATGGGAAAACTCCGTGTCTACCAAAAATACAATAATTAGCCCAGAATGGTGGTGCATGCCTGTAGTTCCAGCTACTCAGCTACTGCTAGGCTGATGTAAATCCCTTGAGCCTGGGAGGTTGAGGCTGCAGTGAGCCGAGATCATGTCACTGCACTCCAGCCCAACAGAGCCATTCTGTTTCATAAAAAACATTTGAAAACAATACATGTGTGTTTTGAACACATACAGATTTTTTTCTTATTATTCTGTAAACAATACAGCATAACAACCATTTATATAGTATTTACATTGTATTAGGTATTATATGTAATCCAGAGGTGATTTAAAGCATATGGGAAGATATGCATAAGTTATAAATATTTCATCATTTTGTATCAGGGACTTCAGTAGCCTTGGATTTTGTTATCTCCAGGACTCCTAGAACCAGTCCTCCAGAAATGCCAAGGGACAACTGTATTTACACAAACACAAATCACCACACAGTCCAGGAAGGGCCTGGTTAGCAAGCAGTCAGGGCAAAGCGCTATAGGTCTCCAACAGCTCATGTAAATTGACTTAGCCCAGGGAGCTGGGAAAGGAGGTGAATCTGAGGATGGAGAAGCTGGGGAAGCACTGGCCAGGCAGAGAACACAGGTAAAGGTGGGGTTAGGGCAGATAAGAAGGTGAGCTGGAGTGACAGCCTGAACAGCCTCATAAACAGTTTCATTATTCCTACCACGAAGATGAGGAACTCAGGCCTGGGATCTGAAACATGTGGCTCCCCACAATCATACTTAAAAAGAGAAAAACAGAATTATCTTACACTGGAGAAAACTGGCAGACATGTCCTTACCCAGAGGTCAAAGTTAAAAATGACCAGATAAGAACAAATAGATGTCGTGTGCCTACTGGATATAATGCACTGAGAATTGTGTGAAGTTTCTGCCAAAAATACATCATCTGAATTCAATCATAAGGCTCCAGGCAAACCCAAACTTGAAGGACACACTATAAAATAAATGACCAGTATTTTTCAAAAATGTTAATGTCAGCCGGGTGTACTGGCTCATGCCTGTAATCACAGCACGTTGGGAAGCCAAGATGGGAGAAATTGCCTAAGGCCAGGGGTTGGAGACCAGCCTGGGCAACATAGCAAGACCCCATCTCTATTAAAAAAAGAAATTAATGTCATGAAGGGAAAAAAAGAGGAATTGATTGTTTCCAATTAAAGACAACTAAAAAGACATATTCGGCCAGGTGCAGTGGCTCATGCCTGTAATCCCAGAAGGCTGAGGATTCTGGGAGGCTGAGGAGGGCGGACCACAGGTCAGGGGTTCGAGACCAGCCTGACCAACATGGTGAAACCCCGATCTCTACTTAAAAATACAAAAATTAGCCGGGCATGGTGGTGCATACCTGTAATCTCAGCTACTTAGGAGGCAGAGGCAGAATTGCTTGAACCCAGGAAGCAGAGGTTGCGGTGACCCAAGAGAGCGCCATTGCACTCCAGCCTGGGTGACAGAGCGAGACTCCATCTCAAAGAAAAAAAAAGATATATTCACTGAACACAATACATGATGTAGAATTTTCTTTTGCCATAAAGAACATTATTTAATGATATTGTATCAATGATAATTTCCTGACTTTCTGATTATGTAAGAGAATGTCCTTATCTTTAGGAATAGTAACTAACATATTAACAGGTAAAACATAAAAAAATTTAAAAGGCTGGATATGGTAGCTCACACCTATATTTGAGCAGTTTGGGAGGCCAAGGCAAGAGGATTGCTTGAGGCCAGGAGTTCAAGATGAGCTGAGTCAATATAGCAAGACCCCGACTCTGAAAACAAAAGAAAGCAAAACAATTTTTTTGAAAGGGTAAAGGGACATCATATCTGCAACTTACTCTCAAACAGTCAGAAAACATATGTGTGCATATGTATACATGAAGGAAGAGATAAAGGGATAAAACAAATATGATAGGTCAGGCATGGTGGCTCATGTCTGTAATCCCAGCACTTTGGGAGGCTGATGCAGGCAGATCACCTGAGGTCAGAAGTTCGAGACCAGCCTGGCCAACACGGTGAAACCCTGTCTCTACCAAAAATATGAAAATTAGCTGGGCATGGTGGCGAGCACCTGTAATCCCAGCTACTCCAGAGGCTGAGGCAAGACAATCACTTGAACCCAGGAGGCAAAGGTTGCAGTGAGCTGAGATTGTGTCATTGCACTCCCGCCTGGGTGACAAGAGCAAAACTCCATCTCAAAAAAAAAAAATATATATATATATATATATATATATGAGATAAAATGTTAACATTTGGGGAATCTGAGTGAAGAATATTTGAGAATTCTTTGTACATTTGCTGCAATTTATTTGCAAGTCTGATATGATACCCAAATAAAAATTATTTAAATAATTAGACCGGGTACGATGGCTCACGCCTGTAATCCCAGCACTTTGGGAGGCCTAGGAAGATGGATTGCCTGAGCTCAGGAGTTCATGACCAGCCTGGGCAACATGGTGAAACCCCGTCTCTACTAAAAATACAAAAATTAGCTGGGCATGGTGGCATGCACCTGTAACCCCAGCTACTCAGCAGACTGAGGCAGGAGAATCGCTTGAACCTGGGAGGCAGAGGTTGCAGTGAGCCGAGATCACGCCACTGCACTCCAGCCTGGGCAACAAGAGCAAAACTCTGTCTCAAAAAAAAAAAAAAAAAGAGAAAGAAAGAAAAAAGAAAAAGAAAACAAAAATGAAACTGGTCTGTATAGGGAAACGGGAAAGACTGGAATTTTGAAGATAACCACAAAAACCAGGGAAGAAATCTAAGATTCTCTAATTGCTGTAGTAAATAAAGCTGTGCTAGTACTATCGCTGTCCCATCCACCTTGACATTCTAGAAGACAAGTAATGAGAAAAGTAGAAAGATGCAATATATCATGGTGGATATTCTAAGGAAGCAGAGAGAGAGAAGCCTGGAGAAGAGTGTAGAATATCTGGGGTCTAGGTGTCTATTTGTGACCAATAGAAAGCATCTATTTGTGTCTCTGGGCCATTATATCTGTGATTTGGCAAATTTGTGTGTCTGTGTCTAGGGTTGTCCACCTCCATGTACAGTGACAAAGTATATGTCATTTTATATATTTGGCAGGGCAGGTGGAGAGGCTGTGTGTGTATGCATTTTTTTTGAGACAGAGTCTTGCTCTATCACCTAGGCTGGAATGCAGTGGCACGATCTCGCCTCACTGCAATCTCCGCCTCCCACGTTCAAGCAATTCTGCCTCAGCCTCCTGTGTAGCTGGGATTACAGGCATACGCCACCATGCCCGGCTAATTTTTGTATTTTTTTTTTTAGTAGAGATGGGGTTTCACCATCTGGTCAGCTGGTCTGGAACTCCTGACCTTGTGATCTGCCTGCCTTGGCCTCCCAAAGTGCTGGGATTACAGGCGTGAGCCACCGCACCCAGCAGTGTGTGTATGTATTTTTAACCCTGGAATGCTTTCAGTTTATTTTCTTGTCTGATTTCCCAGAAAGCACATCCCTTAACACTTTAAATGAAACAGGTAAAAGCAGACATTCTTGTTTTGTTTCTGATCCTCAATATTAAAAATCTAATTTTTCTTCATCCAAAAAAGAATATTCTACTGTATTGATATGTCACATTTTATTTGTTAGTGGACAGTTGGACATTTTGGTTGTTGGTTGTTATAAGTAATACTGCTACATACATTCGTGTACATGTTTTTGTGTGGTCATTTGTTTTCAGTTCTCTTGGGTACACATCTAGGAGTGAAATTGCTGGATCATGTGGTATATTCATTTACAAAAGCTGCCATGACAAAATACCAAGACTAGGTGGCTTTAACAAGAGAAATATATTTTCTCACCATTCTGGAGGCTAGAAGTTTGAGACCAAAGTGTCAACAGATTTGGTTTCTTCTACAGCCATCCCCCTTGGCTTTCAGATGGCCACCTTCTTGCTCTGTCCTCACATCCATATGCACATGTCTGATGTCTCTCTCTGTATCCTAATCTCTTCATGTAAGAACATAAATCATATTGGATTAGAGTGAACTTATATAACTTCATTTTGCCTTAATTACTTATTTAAAGTTCATATTTCCAAATATAGTCACATACAGAGGTGCTGGTGGTTGGAACTTCAACATACAAATTTGGTGGCTGTGCCATAATTCAGCCCATAAATACATAATAACCCTATGGTTTTTTGTTTTTGTTTTTTTGAGACAGAGTTTTACTCTTGTTGCCCAGGCTGGAGTGCAATGGTGCAATCTCAGCTCACTGCAACCTCCGCCTCCAAGGTTCAAGTGATTCTCATGCCCCAGCCTCCCGAGTAGCTGGGATTACAGGCATGTGCCACCATGCCTGGCTAATTTTGTATTTTTAGTAGAGATGGGGTTTCTCCATGTTGGTGAGGCTGGTCTCGAACTCCTGACCTCAGGTGATCCAGCTGCCTTGGCCTCCCAAAGTACTGGGATTACAGGCATGAGCCACCAAGCCTGGCAATACTATGTTTAAATTGTTGAGAAACTGCCAAATTATTTTCCAACACAGCTGTGCCACGTTACATTCCCACTCACAGTGTATGAGGGGTCCCATTTAGCCACATCTTCAACAACTTGTTATTGTCTGTCTTTGCATTATCATTATCCTCATGGCATGAGAAGTGGTGTCTCCTGTTTTTGTCTTGCATTTCCCTAGTGAATAATGACATTGAACATCTTTTCACGTGCTTATTGGCCATTTGCATGTCTTCATTGGAGAAATATCTATTAAAATCTTCTGTCCAGTTTTTAATTGGGTCGTCTTTTTGTTGGTTGGTACATTGTAAGGGCTCTCTATATGTTCTGTGTGCTAGATCCTTATCAGATAAAGGATTTGCAAATATTTTTCATTCTGTGGGTGGTCTGTTCACTTTCTTGATAGTATCTATTATAGTACAAAAGCTTATCATATTGATGATGTACAATTGATCTATTTTTGTTATCTGTGTTTTTGGTGTCATACCTAAGAAACCATTACCTAAGCCAAGGAAGGACATAAAAATTTGCACCCATGTTTTCTTCTAAAAGTGTTAGGGTTTTAGCTCTTCCCCTTAAATTTTGATTAATTTCAAGTTAATTTTTAAGTATGATGTGAGTTAGGGATCCATTTTTTTTTTTTTTTTTTTAAGACAGAGTCTCATTGTCACCCAGGCTGGAGTGCAGTAGCACAATCTCCGCTTACAACCTCCACCTCCTGGGTTCAGGCGATTCTCCTGCCTCCGCTTCCTGGGTAGCTGGAACTACAGGCATGTGCCATGACATGGGCTAATTTTTGTACTTTTAGCAGAGACAGGGGTTTCGCCATGTTGTCCAGGCTGGTTTCCAACTCCTGACCTCAAGAGATCCACCCGCCTCAGCCTCCCAAAGTGCTGGGATTACAGGCGTGAGCCGTGGCGCCCGGCTGCCTATTTTTTATGTTTGAGATGGAGTTTCACTTTTGTTGCCCAGGCTGGAGTGCAATGGCATAATCTTGGCTCACTACAATTTCTGCTGGGTTCAAGCAATTCTTGTGCTTCAGCCTCCCAAGAAGCTTGGATTACAGGTGCACACTACCACACCCAGCTAATTTTTTGTATTTTTAGTAGAGATAGGGTTTCACCATGTTGCCCAGGCTGGTCTTGAACTCCTGAGCTCAGTCAATCCGCCCGCCTCGGCCTCCCAGAGTGCTGGGATCATACAGGCATGAGCCACTGCACCCGGCCCAGAACTGCACTTCAAATTCCAAGGGCTCCACTCTTAGCAACCTTGAATTCTTTTTTTGTTTTGCTTTGTTTTGTTTTTGAGATGGAGTCTCAGTCTGTCCCACAGGCTATAGCACAGTGTTGCGATCTCAGCAGTGGCAGGCGTGATCTTAGCTCGCTAGAACCTCTGTCTTGTGTGTTCAAGTGATTCTCCCACCTCAGCCTCCTGAGTAGCTGGGATTACAGGCATGTGCCATGATGTCCGGCTAATATTTTGTCTTTTTAGTAGAGACAGGGTTTTGCCATGTTGGCCAGGCTGGTCTCAAACTCCTGACCTCAGGTGATCTGCCCGCCTTGGCCTCCCAAAGTGCTGTGAGCCACTGTGCCTTGCCTCTTTTTTTTCCTTTTCTTTCTCCCCCTGCTTTTTTTTTTTTTTTTTTTTTTTGAGACAGTCTCACTGTGTTCCCAGGCTGGAATGCAGTGGTGTGATCTTGGCTCACTGCAACCTCTGCCTCCTGGGTTCAAGTGATTCTCCTGCCTCAGCCTTCCAAGTAGCTGGAATTACAGGTGCCTGCCACCATGCCTGGCTAATTTTTTTTTTTTTTTTTTTTGAGACAGAGTCTCGCTCTGTCACCAGGCGACAGGCTGGAGTGCAGTGGCATGATTTTAGCTCACTGCAACCTCCGCCTCCCGGGTTCAAGCAATTCTCCTGCCTCAGCCTTCTGAGTAGCTGGGACTACAGCCGCGCGCCACCATGACCAGCTAATTTTTGTATTTTTAGTAGAGACGGGGTTTCACCATGTTGGCCAGGATGGTCTCTATCTATTGACCTCGTGATCCACCCGCCTCGGCCTCCCAAAGTGCTGGGATTACAGACGTGAGCCACTGTGCCTGGCCATTTGTGTGTGTGTGTGTGTGTGTGTGTGTGTGTGTGTGTGTGTGTGTGTGTGTGTGTTTAGTAGAGATGGGGTTTCACCATGTTGGTCAGGCTGGTCTTCAACTCTAGACCTCAAATGATCCATCTACCTTGGCCTCCCAAAGTGCTGGGATTACAGGCATGAGCCACCATGCTCAGCCTGATTTTCTTTTGTGAAGGAAAAAAGCATTTCCTTCACAACAGAACATTCTACTTTAGAAAATACTCCAGCACTTCAAAAGCAAGTTAGCAACTTCCTAGAAGAAAAAAAAAAACTCCAGCACTGATTCCATTCCTATGGCTTTTGTGCCTTCTCCCCTGGGTTCCTCGTGCCAGAGCAGACTGGCAGCAGGTGTGCACACTCCAGGCCCAAGATGTGGCCAAAGCACAGCTGAGTTTCTCTTGGGAGCAGTTAGGCATGTGAGTTTGTGTGCACCTGTGCATATGCAAGCCCCTTCATAGTGCCTGACAAATCCAGTGCTGGGAAGAAAAAGAGGCCAGCAATGAGCTGAGGTGTTGGGGCCAGGGTCCAGTCCTCCAGCACTATCACATTAAGATGCAGGATTCTGGCCTCCCAAGTACTTGGGAGGTATAACTGTTAAGGCAGGAGGACAGGCATATTGTATTTAACAGTTTGTTGGCTTAACTCATAACTTTAAAATATTTTGACATATGGTATGTGGGATGTCCATTTATCCTTCAGTCCTAAGCCCACTATTGTTATGGGTGGGTGATTCACAGCCTGTGAAAGAGTGTAATAACCGTTCTCTACTGGAAATCAACCAATCTTGCTGGCTGAACCTGAAAACACTTGTACCATATAAAACATTTCTTTTCTTTTGCCATCGGGTTGCCTTTAGTACTCACAGGTAGGTCATGAGAAGTCACTGTTTGCCATGAGAGAGACACTCTCCCTGGTCTCTTTTCTTTTCTCGGTTTCTACTCATTTGGTCTCCCATGTAAATCCCAGACTCCAACATGGTCACATGCACCACACAGTAAGGGCCCTTGACACTGCGGCCCCTGGGAGGATGTCAGGCCTGAACATTCAGGTCCATCTGCAGCACCTACAAGCAGAAAATAAACCTTTCTCTTGCTAAAATTGTTTGCCTTTAATAGCATAAGTTCTGGGGCATTATGTTAAAAAATTAGGGGTGGACAGGGTTACATAGGACAGAAAATCTCTATCTTTCTTTCTTTTTTTCTTTTTTTTTTTTTAAGACGAGGGTTCACCATGTTGGTCAGCCTGGTCTTGAACTCCCGACCTCAGGTGATCCGCCCGCCTTGGCCTCCAAAGTGTTTGGATTACAGGCGTGAGCCACCACGCCCAGCCGAAAATCCTTATCTTTCACATTTGTTTATTAAAACTTAAAAACTTTTCATTATCTTTATGCAATTGATGTTTTATAAATACCTAGTGTCAAAGGAGTGAACGTTCAAGACAACCTGCAGATTGGGAGAAAACCTTTGCAAGCTATGGATCCAACAGGGGACTGATACCCAGAATTTACAAAGGACTCAAACAACTCAACACCAACAAAAAACGCCAAAAAAAATTATTTAAAAAATAAATTAAATCTACAGGGCTCAGTGGCTCACGCCTGTAACCCCAACACTTTGGGAGGCAGAGGCGGGTGGATCACAAGGTCAGCAGTTTGAGACCAGCCTGGCCAACATAGCGGAACCTCATCTCTACTAAAAATACAAAAATTAGCCAGGCGTGGTGGTGCATGCCTGTAGTCCCAGCTACTCGGATGGCCAAGGCAGGAGGATTCTCTGCTTCCTGGGTTCAACCGCTTCTCCTGCCTCAGCCTCCCGAGTACCTAGGACTATAAGCATGTGCCACCAGGCCTGCTAATTTTTTTATATTTTTACTAGAGACGGGGTTTCACCACATTGGCCAGGCTGGTATCAAACTCCTGAGCTTGAGATCCTCCCGCCTCAACCTCACAAAGTGCTGGGATTACAGGCGTGAGCCACTGCACCCAGGCCGGTTGTTTCTCACTCTCTCTTCTACTTTTCAAATCTCCTCTCCTAAAAATGAAAAATGAATTAAAAAGAAATTCCACAGATAATCCCATTTAAAAGTAGACAAGTGGGCAAGGGACATGAATAGACATTTTTTGAAAAAAAGATATACAAATGGCCAACAAGCACATGAAAAAATTCTCAACAACACTAGTCATCAGAAAAATAAAACTTTGGCTGGGCGCAGTGGCTCATGTCTGTAATCCCAACATTTTGGGAGACTGAAGGGGGTAGATCACCTGAGATCAGGCATTTGAGACCAGCCTGGCAAACATGGTGAAACCCTGTCTCTACTAAAAATATTTTTTTAAAAACTAGCCAGGAATGGTGGTGGTGCGCACCTGTAGTCCCAGCTACTCGGGAGGCTGAGGCAGGAGAATGTCTTGAATCTGGGAGGCAGAGGTTGCAGGGAGCCGAGATCACGCCACTGCACTCCAGCCTGGGTCAAAGGGCAAGATTCTGTCTCAAAAATAAAAACAACAACAACAAAAAGAAAAATGAAAATGAAAACTGCAGTGAAATATCGTCTTACACAAGTTAGAATGGCTATTATTAAAAAGCCAGGGCAGGCTCAGTGGTTCAATCCTTCAATCCAGCACTTTGGGAAGTTGAAGGGGGAGGAGCTCTTGATCCCAAGAGTTCTAGACCAGCCCGGGCAACATGGTGAGATCCTGTTTCTACGAAACATTAAAAATTAGCTGGGTGTGGTGACATACAAGACCTTGTTTATAAAATAAATAAGTAGATAAATAATAAATAGAGCAAAAATAACTGATGTTAGAATGCAGAGAAAAGGGAACACATGCATTCTAGGTGGGAATGTAAATTAGTTCAACCTCTATGAAAAATAGTATGGAGATTTCTCAAAGAATGAAAAATAGAGGACTATCATTTTACCCGGCGATCCCACTACTAGCCATCCACCCAAAGGAAAATAAATAATTGGTTGGGCACAGTGAGTGGCTCAAACCTATAATCACAGCATTTCAGGAGCACAATGGGGGAGGATCCCTTGGCCCTGGAGTATGGACCAACCTGGGCAACATAGCAAGTCTCTCTCTCTCTCTCTCTCTCTCTCTATACACACACACACACACACACGTATGCACACATATATGTATATATATACACTCAATATATATATATATACACTCTATAAATATATATATATACACTCTATATATACTCTATAAATATATATATATATATAGTATTTTTAGTAGATATACATATGTGCTGGGCATGGTGGTGTTTACCTGTAGTCCCAGCTACTTGGGAAGCTGAGGCAGGAGCATCACTTGAGACCAGGAGTTTGGTGCTGCAGTGAACTATGATGGCACCACTGCACTCCAACTTGGGCAAGAGAGTCAGATCCTGTCAAAAAAAAAAAAAAAAAAAAAGAAAGAAAGGAAGGAAGGAAGGAAGGAAAGAAAGAAAGATAAATCACCATACCAAAAAGAAGATACCTGCACTCACATGTTTATTGCAGCTTGAGCCTGGGGTTAAAGACCAGCCTGGGCAACAAAATGGGACTCTTGTCTCCATAAAAAATACAAAAATTGGCCAGGCGTGGTGGCTCATGCCTGTAATCCCAGCACTTTTTGAATCTGAGGCGGGTGGATCACCTGAGGTCAGGAGTTCAAGACCAGCCTGGCCAACATGGTGAAACTCTGTCTCTACTAAAAATACAAAATTAGCCAGGTGTGCACACCTATAGTCCCAGCTATTCGGGAGGCTGAGGCAGGAGAATTGCTTGAACCCGGGAGGTGGAGGTTGCAGTGAGCGGAGATTGCACTATTGCACTTCAACCTGGGCAACAAGAGTGAAACCGTCTCAAAATAAAATAAAATAAAATAAAAATATAAAATTTAGCTGGGAATGGTGGCACACACCTGTGGTCTCAGCTACTCGGGATGCTGAGGCAGGAGGATCACTTGAGCAGAAGAACTCAGGATACAAGGAAAGTCAAATACCATGTTCTCACTTATAAGTGGGAGCTAACCCCCGCTACCCAGGAGGCTGAGGCCGGACAATCGCTTGAACTCGGGAAGCGGAGGTTGCAGTGAGCCAGTATCGCACCACTGTACTACAGCCCGGGCAGAAAGTGAGACTCTATCAAAAAAAAAAAAAATGTGGGAGCTAAATAATGTGTATACATGAACATAGAATGTGGGATACTATACACTGGAGAGTTTGAAGAGTGGGAGGGCGGGAGGGGGAGAAAGGATGAGAAATTACTTAATGGATACAGTTACACTATTAGGGTGATAGTTAGGTTAAAAGCTCAGTCAATATAACCATGCAGCAAAATCTCATTTGTATCCGTTGAGTTTATACAAAAAAGAAAAGGAAAGGGGTCTCTCTTCGCAGAGCCGCACCTGAGCAGAGCACAAAGCTGCGGCCAAGGGAGTCATGGCGGGACAAAACTTTAGAAAGTTTCTTCCACTCTGATCGAGTATGGGTTGAATGAAGTGCTGCTGAAACTGTAATCAAAGGAGGCATTATGCTTCCAGAAAAATCTCAAGGAAAAGTATTGCAAGCAACAGTAGTCTTTGTTGGATCCGGTTCTAAAGGAAAGGGTGGATGGATTGAACCAGTTAGCATGAAAGTTGAGGATAAAGTTCTTCTCCCAGAATATGGAGGCACCAAAGTAGTTCTAGATGACAATAATTTTTTTTTTTCAAGACAGAGTCTCACTCTGTCTCCCAGGCTGGAGTGCAGTGATGCCATCTCGACTCACTGCAACCTCCGCCTCCCGGGTTCAGGCGATTGTCCGGCCTCAGCCTCTGGAGTAACTGGAATTACAGGCACGTGCCACCACACAGGCTAATTTTTGTGTTTTTAGCAGAGATGGATTTCACCATGTTGGCTAGGCTAGTTTCCTACTCCTGACCTCATGATCCTCCTCCTCGGCATCCCAGAGTGCTCGGATTACAGGCGTGAGCCAATGCGCCCGGCAAACTTTGTGTGTGTGTGTGTGTGTGTGTGTAAGAGACGGAGTTTTGCTTGTAGCCCAGGCTGGAGTGCAGTGGTGATCATGGCTCACTGTAGCTCAACTTCCTGAACTCAAGCAACATCCCACCTCAGCCTCCCAAGTACCTGGGACTACACAGGTGTGCACCGTCATGCCCAGCCAACTTATTTTATTTTTTGTAGAGATGGGGGTGGGGTGGTCTCTCTCTGTTGCCCAGGCTGGCCTTGGACTCTTGGGCCTCCTCCCACCTCAGCCTCTCAAAGTGCTGGGATTACAGGCATCAGCCACCATGCCCAACTGTAAGCTTTTAAAGTTCATTTCATCTACATATATTAAAAACCGTTCCAAATAGCGTTTACCTCATTTTGAAAAAATAAAAGGTTTTTTGTTTGTTTTTGTTTTTTCAG
>CAUYQU010032337.1:0-28245 GCA_963574635.1 Cheracebus regulus
GCGGGCGGAGCGCGCTATGCCGCAGCTGGACTCCGGCGGGGGCAGCGCGGGCAGCAGCGATGACCTCGGCGCGCCGGACGAGCTGCTGGCCTTCCAGGATGAGGGCGAGGAGCAGGACGACAAGAGCCGCGACAGCGCCGCAGGTCCCGAGCGCGACCTCGCGGAGCTCAAGTCGTCGCTCGTGAACGAGTCCGAGGGCGCGGCCGGCGGCGCGGGGATCGCGGGGGTCCCGGGGACCGGCGCCGGGACCCGCCGCGAAGCCGAGGTCGGGGCCGAGGTGAGCGCCCGCGGGCGCCAGCTCCTCCCCTGGGGTTGCCGCGCCCCGCTGCCCCCGCTGCGCGCGGCCCCCGGGGTCTCCAGCGTGCAGGGGGCCCGTGCCCCGGCCCCGACCCCCGCGGTCCCACTGCCCCTCACGCCCCTCCGGTTCTCCCTCCAGGCTCTCGGGCGGGAGCACGCTGCGCAGAGACTCTTCCCGGACAAACTTCCAGAGGCCCTGGAGGACGGTAAGTTTCTGCCCGGCCCGGCTCCGCTTCTTCGCGCTCAGGCCCTGGCCTCAGTGGGACCGGGAGGCTGAGGACCGCGGGGAGCTGGGTGCCTCCCCCACCGCAGCTCGGGAGGCGGCAGAACCCAGGGGTGGAGAGTGGGGGGCGGGCTTCCCGGGCGCCGCCGGGTCGAGTCACTTCCGGTGCCCTGACCTTTATAGGAGTAAACAGACCCCCGCCATCCCCGCCTCCCCTCCTGCCCAGGTGACTGACTAATCTCTTCAAGAGACAGAGTTGGCCAAGGTTCCTTGGTTGGAGGGCGGGGTGGGGGGTCAAATAGGGGCCGCCTCGGGGAGGCCTGCACTCCAGGTCCTTCCCCTAAAACTTGGCACTGGGGATACTCATACTCCCAGCCCGTTCCTTTCCAAGTCAGGAACTTGCAGGGGACCGACCCCTTGGCAATTCTTTTTCTCTCAAGAGCAGACAGCCTTCAGCCCCAGCCGCCGCCAGGGCTGATGTGTCTGACCCAGCTGTGGTTTTTCCAGGCCTGAAGGCCCCAGAGTGCGCCAGCGGCATGTACAAAGAGACCGTCTACTCCGCCTTCAATCTGCTCATGCACTACCCACCCTCCTCGGGAGCAGGGCAGCACCCCCAGCCGCAGCCCCCGCTGGTAAGTGGCTCCAGCAGCCAGTGCCGCCCTCTGCTTGTAACCTCCTTGACCAGGTAGGTGAGGCACCGGTAAGGCACTTTTGCCTGGAACAAAACAGACGAGACTCCTGTGTTGGTCTTTTTTCCCATACACACCCAGTGGGATCCTAAACAAAAGGCGAGCTTTGCTGAAGGAAGGAGGGGCTGCCCTAGGGCACCCCCCTGCCCTCTGGCTCTTGGCTTTTGTCTTCTTAGCTTGCTCATAAGCAGTTGCAGGCTCTGTCCTGGTGCTGGGTGATGCCAGGGTGGGGTCTTCTAACTTTTGAGCTGAGACCACCCTCTCTCCTCGCTGCTCTAATCTGAGCTCAGAGCTCTGCATTTAACTTTCTAACTAGCCCAGGAAACCCTGAGCCTCCTTGGCGCTTGGAGGAATGGGCAAAGCTTATCTGTTCAGGTCCCGTGGTTGTACAGAAGAAACGTGCTGTACTCGGCTGTGTCCTTACTGATGTGAGTGCACCCTCGCCAAAGAAGGACCCTGAACACCATGTGTGGAAAGTGGGTTCTCAGGAAACTGGCTTGGTCTCAGACACACCAGGAAGGGTTGGCAAAGGTGCCACAAATCAGTGATGTTGAGAAGGGACTAGTTTAGTGAATTCGTGAATTAAATATTTTTAAGTATCCAGTGCTTTGAAAAGATTTCATGATCATTACAAACCATGCCTGTTGGTGCTGAGGATCTTAGTGAAGAGCCTATTCTGAGTGCTTTGGAGCAGTACAGCTGCACTTTTAAAGAAATTCCTATTTGTGTTCATGCTCTTCTCAGTTGGCCCAAGTTGGGGTGAGGGTACGTGGAAGGTTTGGATGACTGTGGTGAGCGAGTCTTGGGTGCGGATGTAACCCCAGTGCAGGTGGGGCTGACAGGCTGAAGGCTCATATGGCTACGGTGGAGTCACCAGAGGGAGGAGAGAGTAACTGCTAGGCTGTTTCAGACCAAGAGTGAAGAGGGTGGTTCTGAGAGCTGCTGCATGCTGAGCTGGTGGGAGTGAAAAGATACCCAGCTTCTCTCCAGAAGCCCAGGCCGGAAAACCTGTTGGATGGCTGGCTCTAAAAATGAACTTCTTGTCTTTTGGGCCCCTATTTCCTCATCTGCAAAATGAGCATGTTTTCTGATTAGTCTCTATATCCGACTTTCTGCTCTGGGGCGGCTTGGTGTATGAGATGGTTCACTTCCTTCCAAGTCTGTGAGGTGAGGGGCTTGCCCCTCAGCCTTCCCCCCATGCAGTGACTGTACCCAGAGAACTCACTTCGCATGAGCCCATGCTTAACAAGATGCATTTTGGATCCCTACAAAATGCAAACCCTTAGATTTGGGACCAGGTTGACATAACCCACCAATGCCAGACTTCCGGCAGGTGAGCTGCTTGCACGGGGGCTGGGGTCACCATGGGACCATGATTAGGCAAAAGGCCTAGGCCCAAGGCTCCACTGCGCCCTCCCGGGGCTCCGCAGCAGCACGGGGAGAAGGCATGCTTTCGGAGCTCATCTCGTGGTGCGGGCAAGTGCTGGGAGAGTGTCCCGAGCAGGGAAGGCCTCGTTCTGCTGTCAGGGAAGGGTAATGGGACTGTTTGGTGTCCATTGGCAACAGAGATCAAGAGTAGCCTCTAACAGTCACGATAGTGTGGGAGGCACAATACCATGGGCCTGGGTCATTTATTTTTCACCTTTCGGTCTTAAGCTGCAGCAGATGCATGTCTATGTATCACGTCCGCTCCTATAGGTGTGTATCAACCCCCTTGCGCCCCTCCCCACTGTCTGGGTTCTGGGCACACAGGAGGAGGAGGAGGAGGATGGGCTTTTGGCACTGACTCTCTGTGTCCTGGCATCAACTGCTCTGTGGGGCTGCAGAAAAGGACAGAGGCAGAGGTCTCAGTTGGAGTGACACTGGGTGAGGAAGATGTATGTGAATTTAGGTGAACCTCTTTGAGCAAACCTGCCAGTTACAAATACATAGCAAGTTAGAGTATTTGCTTGCATTTCCTGAAGACGTGTGGGCATTTAAAACGTGGTTGGGTTTTACCAAGCAAAGTGGATCCACTCCCACATTTTAGAAGCACATTTATCATTGGATTCAAGGTTCATGTGAATTCCTGGTCTGGAACCAGGAATGATCCTCTTATCTTGGGTCAAGAGACCCTTGCAAGGACCCTGAGGAAAAACTACCTCTGGAAAATTTTTTCAAAGCTGGTCACTTTCCCAAGCCCATCTTTAAAGGACAGACAGCTTGCTGCTCAGGCCCTACCACAGGCCTTAGATCCAGGCCCCCTTGCCCTTTGCCCGGCCCTCTCTGATGGCATCCATGTGGTCAGCACTTATGCTGAGATGCCCGAAGCCAGTCACTGGACTTACCTCGAGAGCAGGAAAAGCCTATACCAGGGACTGCTCTGCCCATGTGTGGGATGCCCAGGCGGCTACTGTGTTACAGACCTCAAAACAGGCCAGCTCAAACCTCGCTGGGAGCAGTGGGCTGAATGACCACTCTACAGTGGCCAACTGCCACAGGACGCTTTTTTTTTCTTCCAAAAAGGTGCCTTATTTTTGGTAGTAGGCTTCTTTTCAGCTTGTTTGAGGAAGAAGAAATTAGGTCAAAGTTCATTCCATGAACACTGTCAGGCAACTAATGTAGGCTTGCAGGCAGTTACTGGCCTAGACCAGTAACCAGGGTTGTTTGTTTTGTTTTTGTGTGTTTTAAGAGACAGGGTCTCACTCTGTTGCCCAGGCTGGAGTGCAATGGTATGATATTGGCTCACTGCAGCCTCGAACTCCTGGGCTCAAACAATCCTCCCATCTCAGCCTCCTGAGTAGCTGGGACTACAGGTATGCACTGCCATGCCCAGCTAAGTTTGTTTTTGTTTTTTGTAGCAATGGGGTCTTGTTGTGTTGCCTGGGCTTCGGTTTGGTTTTGTTTTCTCTTCTCTGCTCTGAGACCTGAGAGTCGGTGGAGGCAGTGAGCAGGAGGATAGTGAGATGATCCTAGGCTGTACTTTGCGGGGGGATTCTGGGATGAGTAAGGCATTATTTCTTAGGCAAACTCAGGCTCCTGGGTGCACACAACAGCGTAGTCAGTCTGGTCATATCCAAAAATGATGTGAGGCAGCGTTGCTCTGTGGCTCCTTCTATGAGCTCTACTTGGAGTCTGTAGGTTGGACAGATGCTGAGCCTTTTGCCATTTTGATGGAATACCCAGAATAAACACATCCATAGAGACAGAAAGAGGATTAGTGCTTGCCAGGGGCTGACGGAAGAGGGGCCGGGGCATGACTGCTAATGGATATGGGGATACTTTCTGGGGTGATGAATATGTTCTGGAATTACATAGTGGTGGCAGTTGCACAATCTTATGAATATACTAAAAGCCAATGAATTATATACCCTTTAAAACAGTGTATTTTATGATATATGAATTACATCTCAATTTAAATAAAAAGGCCGAGGCCTTTGGCTGTTGGCAGACTTGGGGTGATGTTTCCCTGTCCCTGATCTCCACAGCCGTCCAGGTCCCTGGGCATGCCCCAAGCCAGGGGGTCAGGTGTCAGGTATCAGGTCCAGTGGAAGGAACCTCACTCAGGCAGTGGACTCATGTTGGGGCTCCCAGCAGGTCCAGAGTGTGCCTGGGGGAGCAAGAGGTGAGGGTAGGAGCAAGGTTCCAGCAGAGGAAGGAAGTGCTGCTGATGCACGGCCAGCCTGTCCGAGGCACTTTGCAGAGATGAGTAGATGCAGGAGCACCCACCGGCCTCCACACACCACAGGGTGAGCTGTGGGCCTTGCTGGGAAGCGTTAGTGATTGGTGTTGAGCACCAGCCCTGGCTGGAGTGAAGCCTGTTAGGAGGGAATTTGGCAACAGGCTGGGTACCAGGTACTGGGCCCCCACACTGGAAGCAGGCTCTGCCCCTGGGAGTGCCCGGCTGAGTGGAGGAGACAGAGACCTGAAGCAGGAACTGGCAGGAGAAGCTCCTGTCACCGAGGTGTCCCAGCCCCAGCCCCAGCTGTGAGGGAGAGCCCACTGAGCAGCACTCTGAAGGCCACAGGGTGTCCAACAGATGAAGACAAGGGAGGGACTGGCAGGCCCAGGCTTTTCTGTGAACACATCACAAACCTTCCAGCTCCTCTGCAGTCAGCACATGAAGCCCAAGCTATCGCCGTCTCTCACCCAGACAGCAGCAACAGCCCCCCAGAGGCCCGCTCCCTCACCCTCTAACCCCCATCCTAACCCACAGTCCAGGCTTCACATAGCAGCCAAAGGGGTCCTTTAAAACAGAAATCAGATCACAACTCTTACCTGATTAAACCCTGCATTAGCTTCCCAATGCTCTTGGAGTAAAGTCCAAGCCACTCACCACAGCTGAGTGCCTGGGTGGCCCCGCCAGCTGCCCCTTGTCACCTGCACCAGCCTCTTGCTCTGTCCCTGACAGCAGTCCTGTCCCTGTCCTGGGTTTGGGTGGGGGGGGTCTTGCAGCCAGCAACTTCTTTACACCTCAGGACTCCTGCCCTGCTTCCCTCCGCTCGGAAGTCTCTTCCCCAGCCCTGCACATAGCCACCACCTTCTCATTCCTCACTCAGGGCTCAGTTCAGATGTCTCCGCCTCAGGGAGCCCCCTCTGACCATCCCTGTGGGACCCTCCTCATCCTCCGGCTCCAGCTGCCTTGCCCACCCTGGCAGCTCTTCAGGCCGAAGCGGTTGGCACTGCTTTACAATGCACTCACCATGCTTAACCCAAAGAAAGCCCGGCTGTTTGTTTCCTCCTCTGTGCAGTGGGAGAGGTGAGCCCTCCCCCCAGAGCTGAAGTGAGGACCAGCAGTAGTGCCACGGAGGGGCTCAGGGAGGTGCCACTGCGGCCTGGGTGGGGGAGTCAGCCATGACTGAACCCTTGTTCCTTGCTGGCCTGGCTCCCCTGGGGTCAGTGGTGGCTCAGTGGCGGGCCCCATATGGACTTGGGGCTGGAGGGGTCTGAAGGTCTGAACCCTGGGAATGGGGACTCAGGGGACAGGTCCCCTACTCACTGCCCTGCCTGACCCAGGATTCTTGGGAGGGGAAGTGCTATCCCTGGGACCAAGCTGGGAGCCACAGCCACTCACTCCTTCCTAAGAATTCTTGCCCACCACCCCAAAGAGTGACCTGAAAGAGACTCCCTGTCTTCACTCCTTTACATGAGATGTTAGAAGCTTAAGCTGTTTTGTTTAAAAAAAAAAGTTGGCTGGGCACAGTGGCTCATGCCTGTAATCCCAGCACTTTGGGAGGCCAAGGTGGGCAAAGGATCACCTGAGGTCAGGAGTTCAAGACCAGTCTGGCCAACACAGTGAAACCCCATCACTACTAAAAATACAAAGTTAGCTGGGCATGGTGGCACGTGCCTGTAATCCCAGCTATTCTACTCCAGAGGCCAAGGCAGCAGAATCGCTTGAACCCAGGAGGCAGAGGTTGCAGTGAGCCAAAATTGTGCCACTGCACTCCAGCCTGGGTGACAGAGCCAGACTGCTTCTCAAAAAAAAAAAAAAAAAAAAAAAGGTCATAAATGCCTCATGGCCATCAGCCTGGGAAGCCATGGCCGCCCTGTGCGTGCCCCTCACTCTTTCCATGATGCCGTGCGCAGGTGTGGGCCGCCCCCTTGCTTGCAGCCTCTCCTGCGGCTCTGGCTTGCTCCCAGGCTGCCTTCTTTCCTAGTATGAATGTTCTGTACACATCACTCCACCTTGACTATTTCCTGAAGCATAATACCCAAACAGAAGTATGGGTCAAGAGGTAGGAAGAATTGAGGCATTTTGCTTCCCTGGTGCCCCCATTTGCTCTAGGTTCTGAGTGACTGTCCCATGCTTACAGTGGCTCAGCACAGCTGACATGGAGTTCTGTCTTTGTTGCTCTTCATTGAATAGATTTGTGGTGGGCAGTGCGACTGTGAGCTATTTTGAATTGCATTTCTTTCCTTGGAAGCCTGCGTATTTGCAAAATCTGCAGCCTCTTCTCTGCTGCTCCCAAGATGAGACTTTGAGCATGGCTCCCTCAAAGCCTTGACGCCTTTCAAAGCCAGGAGAGCACCATGAAGGGGGCCAATCCCACAGACCCCTGCTTAGAGCCAGGGTTCCTGCCCCACCCTGTCCTAAGGTAGGGAGGGATGGCTGGGAATTCAGGGTGGCGTGCCCCTCTTCTGGAAAGCCAGGGTGAGTACTAGCCCAGCAGGGCAAAGAAGACCGTCCCAAAACCCAGGGCTGGCAAAGAGACCTGAATTGGTTGTTAAGACCTGGGATCCTTCTCCCAGCTCTACCAGGTTCCACCAAGCCAGTTTCCACAGCAGCACACGGGAACATTCATACCAGCACTGCCACCTCCCCAGCTGCTCTGAGATTCAAGTGTGAGTGGGCTGAAGCAGAGAGGAATGAAGGTGGCCCCCCTTTCTGAGTCTTTGGAGACCATACCCCATCCCCTGCCCCTCCAAGGAAGGAGGTTTAGCTGAGCTATAAGCAAGGCTCCAGGGGTGCTGGTTTAAAGTCACATAATTGCTGAAGTCAGATGGGTCAGGGGTGGGCCCAGAGCCTCCTGGAGGCGCAAGGGAAGCCACAGCCCCTCTGAGCCTCCTCAGGCTATTGCGGTCCCAAAGCCATACAGTCACACCCCTCACACCTTGTGACTGGTGCTTCCTGCTGCTGTGTACAAACAAGGCTCCGTTGGAGGAAACAGGTGTTTTATCAGGTCACAGCGGCCCCCGCCCCCAGTGGTACAGTGCACAGATCCTCCTGCTGCAGGTGGGGACAGGGAGGCCAGATCAGGGAAGAGACTTATCCAAGGCGCCTTAGGGGAGTAGACAGAGGGAAGGCATTGAGTCTGCACGATGCTTTCCCTAACACTGTATCTGCCATTCTTTGGCTGGGTGGCCCTGTGAGCCTTAGTTTCCTTATCTAAAACTGAGGATAATGAGGGTTCTCACCTGCTTGGGTCAGTGTGGAATGGAAAGAGGCAGTGTATGTGAAAGAGCCAGCCCACATAGGTGCCTCCTGAGCAGGCGTGGTGGTGGAGGGAAGGCCTCTACCAGCAGTGTGACTGCTCCAAAAGCTGAGGTGGCACTGGGGCCTTGGCCACACTTCCCTTTTCCAGCTCTTGGGGCAGTGCCCTCTGGCCCACCCCACCCTTAGGCCCTCAGCCTGTCGACAGACAACACATTCTGTGCTGTAATCTTGGATCCACACCCCGACTGAACCCCTTCTGTATACTTGGCCTGGCTCAGCATGTTACGGGTTCCCTCTGGCCTTCCAGAGCTCAGTCCTGGGAGACAAGGAGACTTTCATTGGGAGCCTCCAAGTTGGCTCTGAGGTTCTGCCGGAGTTGGAAAAAGGGCACAGAGGAGGAAAAGGCCAGTGGGAGCAGCAGGGGAGGCTCCTGAGGGGCCTGCACAGGTGAGAGGGGGAGAACACTCTGGGTGGGGGCCCTGCTGGAACAAAGGAGGAGAGAGGCAGAGGCCGGCATGCTCCATCAGCAAAGGGGTGGACAGAGGCCAGGGGTCTGTGAGGGACGTGTGGTGAGGCTGGAGAAGAAGGGCCCAGGCTGTGACCTTGGTGCTGGGGCAGTGCTGGTTCCAGAGCCTGGGAGAGGCTGGTGGGCACATGCTGCATGTTGGCATCATGGTAGGGCAAGGCGGTGCCCACTGGCAGATGGTGGAAATTGGACATGGTGGCCAAATGTGGGCAGAGCTGGCTGCTGGGACGGGGTGGATGCTAGGAGGCATGGGGATTATGGGAGGAACTCGAGCAGAGTCAAGGGATGGGTAGGCTTTGGGCAGAGAAGACCCATGGGTATTGGGCAGTGCAAGGCAAGGGTACCTTACAGGTGGGAAGTTTCCATTTTCCTGTCATTCCATTTGACTCTCATGCTCTCAGGGTTTGGGAACCTAGGGTCTGGCCCCCTGATTACTGAGGGGAACTCTACCCCAGAGGTCAGTGGCTCGTTCAGGTCCCAGGGCCCATTGGTGACTCAGCCAGGGTGTGGAGAGCATCTCTGACCAGGATTGTCTCTAGCAGAGCTCCAAGGTCCCAGGGGCCTTGGCAGGGGTAGAGGGTGGGTGTCTCTGAGAAACCAGGACGTTGTCAGCTTCTTCATTCAGGCAGTTTGCTGCCCTGTCTCCCAGACCTGTCATGCTTAGGGTCTGGACCTGGGAAACTGCCTCCCTCCCTTAAAAACATGTAGCCCACTTCCGCCACTGCACACAAGCTGTCTATAGCCTGGGTGGGTTTGTCCTCCTCAGAGGCTTCCCCACTTCCTCTCCTTTCTGCTGGAACATGGGGCTCCTCTTGGCCAGTTCCCCAGGGAGCAGAGGGCCTCCATCCCTTGCCGGATAGGGACTCTGGCCTGGGGCATAGCTGGGATGAGCCTGAGTCTGGCCCTTTCCTGGGCTCTGCCAGCAAACTACCCTAGAGGCTGAGCAAGGCTGGGGACACACAGCCCTCACTTCGTAGACCCGAACTCCACAGCCAGAACTCCCTGGAGATCAGAGGAACAGACACTCTGCCAAATAAGCTTCCTCCTAGCACCCCTCCCCCGCCGCCCCGTTAAAACAACCAGCTTTCTCTTCAAGGGCAGGAAAGCTGTCTGGGCCCCACACTGTGTGCTTCCAAATGATGAGTGTGTGCCAGAGGCTCCAGGCATGGATGGACAGGACGTGGCCCCGGGGGACAGTAGGCATGGGCTTTGGGGGTTTACATGGTTAGGGCTGCCCCCACTCCACAATGTCTGAGCTGGTTTGGGTGCCAGTGGTGGCAAATTACCTCCTCCCAGGAAACCCAGTTTTCCCATGAGGGCAGGGAGCTGTGATGGGAAGGAAGCCATCCCTTCCCCTGCTGTGTAACCTCACACAAATCTGTTAACCTCTCTAGTTCTGTTTCTTTGTCTGAAATAGGGTGGGAATCCCTGGCCATGGAGAGGCCTGCGTACTGGGTGGGCCTCAGCCGGGGTCTGCTGGGCAGCTCCTTGCAAACACTGCTCCAGAGCCAGCCTCCCCATCAGGCAAGAAGTGGTCATGGGGAGGGAAGGACAGGTGATGGGAGTCCAGGCTGAGGGATTCTGACTAACTCTGACCTGGCTCTGGTGGCAGCGGGCCCAGCCTCCTGGCCTGCTGGGCCGCCATCTGAAACGCATTACTGATGCTTTGTAAACTCCACATCGTTTAGCCACATGAAAGCCTGGGACCTAAAAATAGCTGCTCCCAGAGGACGCCCCGCATTGGTGGGGCTCAGCTGACCTCTGCACGCACACCCACCACCAAGCTACCTCCCTCGCCAGGGAGCCCCGACTGGTAGGGCCCCACCCACTCACCCTCCCAGTGTGGGCAGCCACTGCCTGGGGCCAATTTATCTGGGCACAGATCTCACTCAGCTGGTCAAAGCTTCAGGCCCTGTGGCTATACAGGGCAGAATGTCTGAGAGCCAGAAGGAGGCTGCTGAGGGTGAGGTGGTGGCTTTGGGACCCTTCCCCAGACTTGCCATGCCTGGAATACTAGGGGGAAGCTTATTGGAAAGCTAGTGGAACCATCTTACAGAAGAGGACAGAGCCCCCGAGGATGGGAGCACTGGGAGGGGCGCTAGTCCGATGTTTACTTGGCCACTGTCCGATGTTGGACGCAAGAGGCACTGCCCATGTGCTTGTGAGTAGGGCAGGGCCTGTCTGGGAGCCCCTGGTGTCCAGCGGAGAACCCACTAAGCAGGAGGCAGGACAGCACAGGCCTCCAAGCTGCTAGGGTTGACTCTTTGCCCTGCTGTCTGTGGGTTCCCTCTCCTTATGGTCTCTATGACCAACTGCAAACCACTCTTTTCCCTAAAAATAAACATGCTTATGGGATTGGGGGAAGCTTTGTAGCTATCAAAGGAAATAATAGGGTGTTTTAGAAAATTACATTGTGTTTTAAATAACCAGCATGAAAGTCATTAAGTTTGAAGTTTCATTCAAATCAGATGGCTCTGTGGCTGGCCCGGTGGCCGGGCAGGCAGAGGTGGGTGGGCCCTCCGAGAGGCTGAGAGGCAGCTTGTGGAGAGCCTTGCGGCGGTGGCAGCAGTGAGGTCTCTGCTGGCTGGGTACCGCCAAGGTCCAGGCGGGCTGGCCACCGAGTGCATGCCTGGCTGCAGCAGCCACCCCAGAGCTCACTGGCAACCTTTGAAGCAGTGTGCAGCCTGGCTATGGTGGGCAGCCCCATGGGTGGGAGTGTGGGGACAGATAAACCTGGGAGAGCCAAGGCCACAAGGTTGATGGCCATGTTGCGGGGGGTGGTTTCAGGGATGGAGTTGGGATCAGAAAGGGCTGGGGAGGATCCGTGGGGCCCAGGCCACATCTGTTCACTTCATCACTGGATTCTCAGTGCCTACCCTAGGGTCTGGCACACCGTAGGTGCTCAGTAAGCAGTTGTTGAAAGAACAACAACTTCAATAGTTCATGTGTCAAGTACTTCTCAAGTGCCAGGCCTGTACCAGGGGCTTTTACTTGTGATACCAAGATCTGTACAAGCCAAGAAAGTAGATATTACTGTTGCCTCCCTTTTGCAGATGGGGAAACTGGGGCTTAGAGAGGATAAGGAATGTGCTAATACCTGGCAGAGTCAGGATTTGAACTTTGGTCTGTTTTATCCCGAAATCCACACCCCTCACTGTTCTGATTTGCTGAAGAATGTGTGGAGATGGGGGCACTGCGGGCCAAGAAGCTAGTGGTACCCCTCAACACCCTGCCAGGTTCATAAGCTGGACCCAGCTGGATTCCTCTGGCCCCAGAAAAAGGCCATGCCTCTCACTGCCTCTCCAGGGGCGTCTCATAGCTCTGGGCCTGGGTCAGGGATGGCCCCTGTCCTCCTCGGACACCTGGCAAATTCAGGGCTCCCAGAGCCAAAAGGGCTGTCTTTCTTGGCTTAAAGGCATGCGCCCAGGGCTTCCAGGACAAATGTTACGTGGAAAAGTATCTGTAAAGGACATTTAGTATTGATTCCGATTTGGTGTGTGATGGAAGGATGGTTAAGACCTGTCTATACATGTATCACTTCCTCTTTCTAGTATTGGTCCTGATGCAGCTCAGGGCCCACTGTTAGACTTCTGGGCCAGGCACTCTCCTCTGTGTGGTCCCAGGCTGGGCTGGGGCGTTTCATAGGCTCTGAGTCATGGGAAATGGCTGGACTGAGGCAGCTGAGGGAGTCCTGGGGTATGGGTGCGCCCGCCCACCTTATTCCCCCATGGGAAAACTGCTTAGGAACCAGAGCCACTGCCAGCCCCACTGGGGCACTTTGATGGCAGTTTCTTCTCTCGCTGCCTGCTGCCTCCCACCCTTTCACTCTGGTCATCGCGGGCCAGTCAGGAGGTCAGTGATCTGGCCTGACAGGAATCTGGCAGTAGTCCAGAGGAAATCAAGGGCTGGCCACACCGACCTGGCACAAAGCTGGCGTTCCTGAAAACCCCTTGTCTTGGGACATACTTGCTTTTGCTTTTTCTCCTTTTGTTTCATTTTGTTCTTAAGTAAAAAAGGAATATTAAGTTTAAAAAAGCACAAATATTAATTCTTCTAAACCTCATAGCAACCCCATGAGGCCTGGACACAGATGGGGACCCCCAGGCATGGAGAGACTTGGGCCTAGTGGGTGGTGGAGGAGGGATTTGAGCCCAGGCATCTGACTCGGCGTTCGCCATCCCTCCCCTTAAACTCCGTTGTGTCTTGGGCCATGCACATGTGTGCTGCAGCCACAGCCGGGTGCCTGGCTCCCCTGTCCCATCCCTTCCCACTCCTCACCCCCAGGACTATGCTATTTCACCCTCTGCCCTGTTTGCATAATGCTACATCCAGGTTTGTTTCTGAGAGTTGTCTGTAGCAGTTTTGTGTGACCCTCCCTCACTCGCCTCATGGGGGGCTCTCCTAAGGCTCCTGTGCAGTTCGCACAGCCCAGCCTCCTCCCTCTGCTCACACTGGGTGTGAGGCCCTCAGGTGGCAGCACCCCAGGGCCTGGCACCTCCAGGAGCTCCTTTCTACACCTTGTGGATAAATGGCTAGACAGTCCAGACAGAGCTCCAGGGGCCTTGTACTGGCCATAGCTGGGGGAGTGAGCGTTTCCTGACCATGGCCTCAGGGCAGGACTGTCCTCCTAGGGCTGGTACAGGCTGCAGAACAGAACAGAACAGAACCCCTGTCTTATCTGTGCTCCTCAGAGGCTGCTGGATTAAATTGGGCAAGAATGCAGGGCCAAGGCTGGGGAGGTAATCTTCAAGGCTCTCTCCCTGGCTCTCTCCCTCGGCCCTTGAGCCCCTGCCTTTCTGGGGCTTGCCTGGGCTCTCATCTCTCACTCCCCAGCTTCAAGGTAGGCAAGCCCCTGCGAGAGCACCCCAGCCTCCAGTGGCTGCGTCACCCCTCCTCACACGTGGGGCCGCGGAGCACCAACCAGACCCTGTGGGAGGGATGACCTCTTGCATTTCTTTTGGTCATTTATGACAGAATTAAAATCACCTCCTTCAAGGACAGGGTGCCTTCACCGAGGGCTGGGGGAGGTCGGAGCCACACTGCTAGCCAATTTGTTTAAAGAAAGATTCTTGTCTGGGCACGGTAGCTCACGCCTGTAATCCCAGTACTTTGGGATTACCCGCCGAGGCAGGTGGATCACGAGGTCAGGAGTTCAAGCCTGGCCAAGATGGTGAAGCCCGTCTCTACTAAAAATACAAAAATTAGCCGGGTGCAGTGGCAGGTGCCTGTAATCCCAGCTACTCGGGAGGCTGAGGCAGAAGAATCGCTTGAACCCGTTGGGCAGAGGTTGCAGTGAGCCGAGATTGTGCCACTATACTTCAGCCTTGGTGACAGAGTGAGACTCATCTCAAAAAAAAAAAAAGAAAGATTCTTGGCAGGCTGTTGCCAGCAGAAGTGTGGCCTGTGAGGCCTGTCACTGAATGGTAAAGATCTGTGGCCAAGAACCCCAAAGAGCCAGATTCAAATCCAGATCCACCACTGTTGGCTATGAGAACCTTGGGCAAGATTCTTCTCTGTGCTTCATGTTCCTCATCTGCAAAGTATGCACAGCACAAAGTGGTTGGGAAGACTGGTAGGATTCCAGCAGGGGCAGAGCTCTGCAAACTGTGAGACACTCAGTTGGCTGTTACTAGTGGGGGTTGCTGTCTCTAAATCTGTACCTCTGGTATTTTTCTGCCTCTTCTGCAAAGACCCCAGGAAAATAGCCTCAGAACTCCTCAAATACCTCCCTCCCCAGATCCCTGCTTTCTCTACTGCCAAAGACAGCGGAGCTATGAGGCTGTGCCTTGCCTTGATCCACAGAGGGCTCCTGGGCGGCTGGGCACTGAGGAGGAGCTGCATGAGTAACTGCCTGGGCTGGGGGTTGCCCAGCCTCAGGGCTGCTGCGCAGTCTCCAGGCTGTGTTGGTGGCATCAACTAGTAGCTCAGTTGCAGCAGCTCCCGGAAGCTTATATTTTCCTCTAAAAACATCCTGTCCTGAGGGGCGTTCACCTCAAAACAGAGGAAAGAAAATGCAAGTAAACGAATGCATAGAAACCACTGGAGGCCAGGGGCCAGGCCACTCAGCTAAGTGGGGCTCAGTGAGTTCCGAGTGTGCCTTGGGTCAGGCCGGGCCTAGAGCAGGCTTGTGGTTTGCCAAACCTACATGCAGGGACTCCAGTCCCCACCTCCGCGGTGGCAGGCCCCTTTATCTGATGTCAAGGCCAAACAGTGGGTGGACTGGCCACACGCACCTAGCAGAGCTCTGTGCAACTGTGGCAGCAGCCTTGTGCCAGCAGGCAGGACTGAAGGCTCCTGATCCAGGAGGGTGTGGCCTTGCCAGCCCCTAGCCCTTCCAGCTCAGCTGGCCACGCAGCCACACTCTGTGCTTTTCTGTGCTTTGTGGTGGGCGTCTGGCATGGGGCATCCAGCACACTGTGGGCAGGGAGCTTGCAGGCCGTCTTTGGAGAGCACTGTGTCCTGGGCAGTTCCTGGAGCAGGGGGTAGGGATAAAGGACATGAGCAGGGGCTCCTCCAGCCTCTCGGCCCTACTGGAGTATATCTGCAGAGGTGAGGTCTGCAAAAGCCCACAAATCGAGGCCTGGTCCATATGCAGATGAGCCCTGTTTGGAAGGTCTGAGGGGCCCGCCCCCTGGGAAGTTCATTCTTATGGTCAGAGGCTTTTGGGGGACATCCTGCTCAGCAACTGGGCAGACTCCTCAGCACTAAAGCACCATTGGTGCTGGTCAGTGGGGCCCCAACTCTAGACGCAGATGCCTGGGGGAGCTATGAGGCTGCCTGTTGGGCCCTAGCAGTACAAAGAAGAAAAGTGAGAACCAGAGGGGGCTGTGCCAGGGGAGCTGGGCCAAGGGCTGAGGCCAGCCTGCACTGTGCTTCCCAAGTCACTGCCCTGGCATGGCCCAGGTGTCTGTCTAGAAGAAGGGGTGCTTTTTCTGATTAGCACAAATGCACCATGTGAATTAATGGCAGCCCTGATTTTGACTGGTCATTCTGACTCCCAAAGTATTGCAGGCAGGAGAGGACAGGAGTAGGAGGAGACCACAGGGTCTTAGGTACCAAGTAGGATGTCCTGAGTCCAAGTAGTGGCCCCAGCTCCTCCCAGCTTCCTAGCCTGTACCGCAGTGACCCTGTGCCCAGCCCCAGCCAGGGTGCCTTATTTAGTGCAGACACATTGTCCCTAATCACTGGCTCCCTAATGGCTCCCACCCCACTGCACTGGACTCAACTTTGAGGGCCCAACTCTAATACATTCAATATAAGTAACTCAGGGCACAATCCCAGACCACAAGGGCAGGATAGATGAACAGTCAACTATAGCACAGTGGATCAGTGCTCCAGGAGTTGGGGATGAGGGCACGGCAAGGGACCCCTCCACAGATGAGGAAGAAAGACAGACTTCTAGGAGGAAATCTCTTATTATATGAGTTCTGAAAGATGGATTGGAGTTTGACAAGCCAAGTGGTAGAAGAGTGCTCCAGGGAGAGGGAATATCATGGCTCTCGGAGCCAATGTCCCCACATGGCTGGAGCATGGAGAAGAGGAGGATGAGACTGGTGCCACTGAAGACCCAGAGAGCCCATAAAGGGTCCTGGCACTGGCCTGGTGGGGGCTGAGGGGCCACGGGCGACTTTCTCACCTCACTGAGCCTTGCTTCCCACATGTGCGAAAAGGGAAGAAACTATAATGCCTGCCTCAAGTGGGTTGTTACTCATGGTATTTATGTTAGTATCACCTCTGTGTGCTTGACAAACAGAACAGTAACCATAGCAACAGCCCACCTTTCTGTCTGGTCAGCCTCTGCCCTGGAAGCAGCACAAGGATCAAGGTGGGGATATGCCCTTCATTCCATGGGCTTTTCCCCAAGGCCTCTCCCAGCTCTGGACCAGGCATCAGGAGCAGCCTTCTGCCTGAGGGAAGAAGTTACAGCCTTGTGGCTGAGGAGGGGGCATGCACAGGTTCTGGAGGCACCAGGATTCTAGAGGGCTTCATGCAACAAGCCTGCTGAGTGCAGAGCCCAGAGAGACAGAGATGACTAACAAGCAGCCAGGCTGGTGGCACCCCAAGCCACGTCACAGGCCTTTCCACAAGGTGATCCTTAGACTAAGGTCAGGATGAGAGAGGGCCAGCCTAGTTCACAGCAGGAGAAAGTATGGAACATTGGAGGGGGGAAGGCACGTGGGC
Organism: Cheracebus regulus; assembly: GCA_963574635.1. Lineage (NCBI taxonomy): Eukaryota > Metazoa > Chordata > Mammalia > Primates > Pitheciidae > Cheracebus > Cheracebus regulus. The sequence goes on from CAUYQU010032337.1 coordinate 16,833, forward strand.
CGGAGGAGCAGGCTGGCATGACTGTGCCATGGTGAGCAGGGGATATGGCTGGGGCCTTGGGGCCATGCTCAACTGCTGCCACCAGGCAGGCTGCCAGTGCAACCAGAACCCCTATCCCAGGGGTCTCAAAACTTGTTGGAGCATTTTTCAGGTTAGGGAAGCACTCGTTCAAGTAACCCTGATCAGCCAGGCTGGGAAAGGGAGAGATTGGGTTTAGAACTGGGACAGCCTCCTCCCACTCCCTACCTTGTTCTGCGCAGAATAACCATAGGCCCTTGGCAGTGTCATGGGTGTCATCCCAGCTCTGCCACTTATTAGCTGTGTGACCTTGTGCCTCAGCTTCCCCGTCTGTCAGGTGGGCATAGTAGTTGACCTACTATCGTAGGTCTGTTTTAGGAGTATGTGAGCTAAACTCTGCAAGGTGCTCAGAACTGTGTCTAGCACATGGGAAACACTCCACTCACATTAGCACATGTTTTTCTCTTGGCCTGAAGCATTCTTTTGCCTGGCACATAATAGCTCATCAACATACCCGGACCAAATGGTACCAATAGCAACCAGCTGAGCATCCTGGTCTCTTGGGGGGCTGCTTCTGTTGGCACAATCCCCTGCCACTGGAAGGCGTTCTTGGGAGGGCCTGAACAGGCCTAACCTATCCTCTACCCCCTCAGGCTTGAGCGCAGAGGAAACAGCAACTTTCTTCGCTGGGAAAGTGTTGTGGGGCTCAAGCATTTGGGGGTTTTCAGTCAACCGTCAGAGGCGAGGGAGTTTCTCTGCTGGCGGTGGCAAGGGCTGTCAGCGTGCACACAGCCTGCAAGCAGACCGCTGCGGTCTGCAGGGAAAATGCCGACTGTGTTTATTTTTCACCTGAGCCTGCAGGAAGTTGGGGGGGTTGGGGAGTGGTGGTGAAGGGGGATGCCAAGCCAGGCCCAAGCTCAACTTCAGAACAGAGGAGAACTACCTCAGGAGTCTCCTGTTTCCACCTCCTCCTGCCTGGTCCTGCCTGGCCCTCTTCTGGGCTCCAGCCTGCTAAACAAGAGGGCATGTTGGAAGCACCCAAATGAGGAATTCCTTGCCATGGGCTCAGGAAATAGCCCAGAAGGGCAAGGAGCCCCTGTGGGACAGTGGACTGGAGTGGCCTGAGGAAGTCTTTGAGCAGTAAGAGCAATGCAGTGGCAGGAAGGACCACCTCTGTGGGGAGTGAGCCCTATCACCAGGCATCCAGCAGAAGTCTGGACAGGCACTGATGGGACAGAGATGACTCTAGGGTAGCCCTGGGGTGTCTGGGCTGGTGAAGGAGACAGAGGGGCTCAGGCAAAGGCAATGAACAGGGGTTTGGGGTATGCTGATCAAGCAGCATGGGCTGCAGGTGAGGCATCGACACATTTAAACATCCTAGCATGCTTTGAGAACCCAGCTCTGTTTGGTACTCTGCCCCCAAAGGGTGAGGGCAAGAGAGATGAAGGTGGGCCACTGAGATGCTCAGGACCTGGTGGGGACAATCAACCCAGGCCTGTCTCCTTCCCTCAGGGGCTGGGCATAGTCACCATCAGGGGGAGCAGGGGAGGGGAGCTGCAGTCACTGGGCTCCCCATACACACACCAGGCCCCAGGCTATCTTACCCTGTTGTCTAGGTAGCCTGGCCCTGAGACAGCCTTGTGCTGAGGCCCTGGAGTGGGACATTCCACTGGGCAAGGGGGACATGGGTGCCGGGCCCTGTGCCAGACGGTTTCCCCTGACTACTACCACCAGGCACCAAGGCGGCTGGAGAATGAGGCTAAGAGGCAGCCTGCATGAATGTGGGTGGGACTGGCCAGGACCTCGACACCCTGCCCTGGAGCCCTGGCCACCCCAGGACCTCCAGCTGCCAGTAGGTTATCTGCCCCACCCCTGCCCATCTAGCGCTTCTCCTGTGGTCTGACAGCAGATTGCTGTTTAATGCATTTTTTCCCGGTTCCCAAGGAAGGCTGGTAGACAGAAGGAGCCCACAGGCTGCCAGGCAATACCCCGCAATACCGCCCATCACATGTATATGTACCAGGCCAGCAGCTGTAGGCTGGGCTGGATTCTCTTGGAGGTTTCCTAGGCCCAGCCTGAGCTGTGTGTCAGCATGGGGCTCAGGTGGCAAAGCTGGACCCAAGCCAGGCCCAGCATGGCCAAGGAAGGTCAGCTCTGTCTTCTCCACCCCCAACAGGAGGGCTCTCCAGCTTCCTGGCCAAAACTCCTGTGGGTAGTTTCTTGGTAAACTACCCACTCCCAGGGGAAGGATAGTTTACTGAGAAACCTGCCGTGGAGCCATGTTCTCACTACCTTGGAGCAGACCCCCAACTCTGGGCAGAGCGGAGACTCTGGGACTGTCTTCCAGGAGTGGGCACCGTGGACCCCTTGCCTATTCTGCTAGCCAGGCCCTCAGTCCATCCCAAGGGTCAAAGAGCCAGAGCCAAGGCTGGATGGCAAGGCCTCCTCTGAAGCAGAAGCTTAGACTCGAAAGCCCCCCATGCTCCAGGCATTTGTGCCTTAAGGTGGTGAATGGTGGAATGCCTTCTGCCAGGATCCACTGTTCCTGAAGGAGTAGGCCCTAAGGCTCAGTCTCCATCCTCAGCTATCACGAGGGCCTGGTCAGGGCTGATGCTGTCTGGCTGGCTGGCGCTATTCTAGGAACCTGTTAGGATAAAAACACCTCAGGAGTTTCCAGGAAACTTCCTACTTTAACAGGCCTTTAGCTCCTGCTCCCCAGAACTTTAAGACAAAGCAGAACTTTTACATCTGTGACCAGTGAGGTGAGCAGGACTGGTATTATCTCCATTTTACGAGGGGAGAAAATGCAGCCTCAGAAAAGGGATGAGACTGGCCCAGGATCCTCTAGTAAAAGGTCAGTGAAAAAGCAAGCCTAGAGCTGGGCTTCCCAACCTACCTCACATCATGGCTCATTTACAAAATTATCACTGGAGTAAATGAAGAAGGATGCTGGAGGCTAAAGCACCCATGGGAAGTCCCGGGCATAGTGAACAAGGAAAAGAGTAGAAGGTGCTGGGGTTACAGAGGGAGCAGAGAACAGATCATGTAGAGGTTTACTTATTTATTCTGAGATGGCATCTCACTGTCACCCAGGCTGGAGTGCAGTGGCACAATCATGGCTCACTGCAGCCTCGATCTCCAGGGCTCAAGGGATCCTCCTGCCTCAGCCTTCCTGAGGAGCTGGGGCTACAGGCATGTACCACTGTGCCCAGCTAGTTTTTATTTTTAGTAGAGACAAGGCCTTGCTGTGTTGCCCATGCTGGTCTTGAACTCCTGACCTCAAGCAATCCTTCTGCCTCAGTCCCCCAAAGTGCTGGGATTACAGACATGAAGCCACTGCATCCAGTCCACATAGAACTTTGTTGGCCCCAGGTCAGGAGATAGCATGGGAAGCCACTGGAAACTTTAGGTAGGAGTGACATGATCTGATTCCTCTTGCTGCTGGATTAAGGACTGGTAGAGGAGCAGGAGAGAAGCAGGGGTCTAGGGAGGGTCTGCTGCAGTTATCCAGGTGCGAAGTGATAGTGGCTTGGACTGGGTGGAGGACAAAGAAGAAGGAAGAAGTGGTGGGATTCTAGATGCACTTTGAAGGTAGAGCATTAGGATTTGCTGACAAATTGGATATGGAGTATCAGAGAAAAAGGAGTCAAGGATGACTTCAAGGTTTTTAGTCTGAGCAGCTGAAAGGACAAAGTGACCATTAACTGAGGAAGACAGGGAGGAGCGTTTGGGGCAGAAGTCGAGGTTCTGATCTGGATATGTTGAGTTTGGGAGGCATTTCAGACCACCAAGTAGAGTTGAGTAAGCATTTGGAAAGTAGGGTTCCTAGAAGTGGGGCTGGGATAGAAATGAGGAGTCATCACATGAACATATTTAAAGCTGTAAACCCAGATGAGGGGAAGATGGAAGCCAGAAACAAGGTGAAGGAGTGGCCCATGAAGCTGGAGGAATATCAGGCAGTGTGGCATTCTGCAATCCAAGTGAAGAAACTAGTTCAAGAAGTGGGAGAAACCAATTGTGTCTGATGCTGCAGAGAGGTCAGGCAAAATGACAACTGAGAATTGACTACTGAGTTCAGGATTGCAGAAGTTATTGGGACTGTGACAAGAGTCATCTGGTAGAGGGATGGAGCAAGACACCGTCTGGCTGGGTTGAAGAGAGAATGAGGGCTGAGAACTAGGGGCAGTGAATGTGGACAGGTCTGCTGAGGTTTCTGTAAAAGGGAGTGAGACAGGAGGTGGTAGGTAGCTGGGGGAATATTTAGAGATGGGAGAAATGGTAGCCAGTTTGTACCCTGATGGGAATGAGACAGGGTTTACAAAGTGCATGGCACAGTCCCTGGCACATGGCAGGTACCAGATACCTGAAGGAGTTCACATGTGCCCACACACCCTGCAGCTGCCCCAGCCTCTCCTCTTCCTTGCCAGCCACCTATAGGGACATCAAATTCTGTCTGCCTGAGGAAAGGAGGAAGCCTGGGTAGCCCTGTTATGTGAGGCTCTTCCTGGTGAGCAGACAGATGAGTAGGGCCCCAACAGGTGGCAGTGTCAGCATCTTCCCCAAGACCAGAGGGGAAGGGTGAAGTTTGTAGCCCGGAGGCAGCAGGAATATGAGGAAAGATGCCAGCAACAAGGCTTGCTGGCAGGTGAGGGGGCCTGTGCCCAGCTGGGAGTGTCATGCCTTGGCTACAGTGGGGCTTATACCCAGCCTTCCATCTGGGCTTGCCCTGGGCTCCAATAACCAAGTGCCAAGAGACTGTGCCAGGCCCCCTCACCATGAGTCACCCTTCTCCAGGCCCAGAAATAAAGGGGCCATGAACTCCATTCACTACCAGGAGAGAAGCCTGAAGCTCTTTAGTCTGGCTAAATTCACCCAGTCAGAAACTGTGCTAAATTCACCCAGTCAGAAACTGTACCCACAGAGTGGGGAGGAACCCAGGCCACAGCCCTCATTACTGTCTTGCCCCAAAGATGTCCCGTTCCCTCTCTGCCAGGGGTCAGAGATCACTCATCCATACTCCTAGCCAGCAGCACCCCTGCAGATGGGCTTTTCGAAGTGGGAAGTTGAACCTTGGTTGCAGATGATGTCTCCAAGGCCTTGACCCATGCAGATGTGCACTAATACTGTAGACCTGGGCCTTGGCCCTGGCAGCAACACCCTACAGCCAAGTCTCCTGGAGAGCCCTTCTTCCAGCCTGCTGACTGAGTCATCTCGATAGAGTAGTGCAACTAGTGTGAAAAGTAAGAGTTCTGGCCAGGTGCAGCAGCTCATGCCTGTAATCCCAGCACTTTGGGAAGCTGAGGCAGGTGGATCACTTGAGGTCAGGAGTTCAAGACCAGCGTAGCCAACATGGCGAAACCCCACCTCTACTAAAAATACAAAAATTAGCTGGGCACAGTGGCGGGTGCCTGTAATCCCAGCTACCCGGGAGGCTGAGGCAGGACAATCACTTAAACCGCTGGGAGGCAGAGGTTGCAATGAGCCGAGATTGTGCCACTGTACTCCAGCCTGGGCCACAGAGCAAGTCTCTGTCTCAAAAAAAAAAAAAAAAAAGAAGGAAAAGAAAAGTAAGAGTCCTGCAGTGCTGACAAAACAGGAAGTACAGGGGCTGGGCAGGCTGGCCCTGAAGGAAGCCAGGCCCCATTTCCCCTGAGTTAGGGGACTGAGGAGGACCCTTCCCTGTGCCAGCAAATCCTGTCAGGCCTGAGCCAAGACAAATGGTCAGACTCAGGATCCCCAGACTGGGGGCTAGAGGAGGAGGAAAGAAAGCTCCAGGCTATGCTAGGGTAGGCCTGGGTCCTTAAACCATGCCCTGGTTTAGGGGCTAGAGGCTGTAAGCAACCCCCTAGACAAGCCAAATCTGAGATGAGGAGGCCAATAAGGGTTTTCTGGACCAGGGAGATGCACCTCTAAGAAATGAGTGCCTAGAAAAAGCAAGAGGCTTTCTAGTGGGTGGGACTGCTTGGGTAAAGCCTTGCAGGCTAGTGGGCAGGGGCACTGGACACAGGGTGACTTGAGTGATATCTCCTTCCCTGATGCCTCTTGTTTTGGCAACTTCCACTTTTGACAGCTGGGCTTCCTGCATACAATTCACTGGGACCCTGCCTATATACACACCCTCACCCCAGAGCCTTCCTCCCTCAGAACTCCTTACACTCACCCTCCTTCTCATTTTTCAGCACAAGGCCAGTCAGCCTGCCCATGGTGTCCCCCAACTATCTCCTCTTTACGAACATTTCAACAGCCCACACCCCACCCCTGCACCTGTGGACATCAGCCAGAAGCAAGGTACAAGCCTGGGATGGGGAAGGGCCCAGTGAAATCAGAGCCTGAGGGTCAAGTCCCCGGTTTCTGAGACCAGATGGCTGGGTCCATTTTATAACTGGAGAACCTGGGCCTGTGCAAACTAAGGGCCCAAAGAAAATTCCAGAAAGAGGGACTGCGGGTAGGAGGGCACCAGAAGACTGGAAAAGGGGGTGTTAGGTCAAAATGTGAAAGCTTCAGGTTGAGGTAGAAGCCTAAATCCCATGGGTAACCCTGCTGCCAATATGGGAGCATTGCTGAGAACTGTAAAACTGTAGCCTTTCCTCCCCTCAGTGAGAAAATGGAAAGTGGTGGTTGTGATGACTGATTCACCTCAGCCTCAGGCAAAGTCATTCTGAAATCCCTCATTGTCAGCTGTGGGAAACCTGCTGACTCAACCCTGGGGGGCAGGTGGAGTCCTGGCTACCCAGGCTGGGCTCCTCTAGACCAAGGACCTGCCTCCTACCCAGAAAGCCAGGCTGGAGTCCCCCAGCAGAGATGCCCCAGCCGTGGACTAGGAGGCCTCGCCTCCATGCCTGAATGACTTCAGCTCTGCCTATTGGCCAGCTGATGTCTTAGACAAGTCACCCAGCCCTCTGCCCTGAGTTCCCTTGTCTGTCAAAGGGACACTATTCTCACATTGGGATTGTCCTGAATAAACCAGTTTACGTCTGGTCCTCTAGCAAAGCTGGTAGCGTCTTAAGGCCCCTGTAGGCAGCTCTAGGATGCAGTAACTGATGTGGCCTGCTGGGTCAGGCTAGCGCACTCACTCAGCCTCTCTCTTCTGCAGTTCCAAGGCCTCTGCAGACCCCTGACCTCTCTGGCTTCTACTCCCTGACCTCAGGCAGCATGGGACAGCTCCCCCACACTGTGAGCTGGTGAGTGTGGGCCCAATGGGAAAGGGGTACTGTGTGCTGGTCAGACCAAGACCTGCCTGCCCTTCCATTTCCTCCTCCATCCCTCTTGGCTGGCCACCCTGCTGCCAGCTCCCTCTAGATGCCAGGGGCTGGCCAGGAGCTTTGTCCTAACCTGGCTGTGAGCTAGGGGTCCCCCTGGCCTGCATTCCCCAGGTAGCCTGATATACTCCCTCTGGGGAGGCAGAAGAGCTGGTCCCTAGTCCCAGCCCTGTCTCCCTCAGTGTCCAAGAGGTCCCCTTGTATGGGAGAAGGCTGGGCTACTAAGGGACCTCCAGGGCCATATGAGTATGTGAGGAAGAAAAGTGGACCTGAGCAGGGAAGCGACAGCATGAATGGCTACCAGAGAGGCTGCTGCTTCTCAGCTCACCTTGGCTGAGCTGCTTAAGGGGCAGTGTTTCTCCCTGCCCCTGTGGTGCCTGCTTGAGCCCAAGGCTCTGACCAGCCTGCTTGGAGAGTCAGCTGGGCCAGGAAAAGGAAGCCTGGACCCCTATGCCAGTAGGCCTGACTATGGGCCAAAGGGCCTGTCCTCAGCTGGAGCTGGGCCTTTGCAGGCTACTTGGCCCTTTACTCATCAAGAACAGTGTGAGCTGTGCAGGTCTCTAGCCTATTTCAGAGAGCTAGGCTGTGGCAGTCACCTAACAGCAGGAAAACTTGGCTTCCCAAGGAGACTGGGCAGGCCAAAGGCCCAGCCTGCAGTCAGCACCCTCCTCCACTCCAGATTCTCCTTGGACAATCCATTCTGAATACAAATCAAGACTACCCCCATGAATACCCCTAGGATCAAAATGTGGCAAGATGCTCAAGATCTCAGCCTTACTGCACTAGACCAGGGTTCCATGGATGCAAATCTGTGGGCCAGCTTTTCAAAAGCATCCCCTAGGCCAACAGCACTGAAGACCAAGAGACTTGAGCCTAGAGCACATGTTTACCCACCAAGGCTCTAAGGAGGGGACTTTAGGCAGGCCTGTGTTCTCAGCTTCCACCTGGTAGCACTTGGCTGTGAAGAAAGAAGTAGGGGTATTTTAGCCATCTCTCCACTGAGCCCTACTGTGTGCCAGGCAGGGTTCTGGGCACCAGGGAAGCACTGCTGAAGCCAAATGACCCTTAGGTCCCTGCCTTCTCAGAACTCAGTCCACCTAGTGGGCAACCCAGGCAAGAAGCACAGTTATGGGGCACTGTTTGTAATGCTTTGATTAGGGATTGTAGGAGCCCAGAGGGGTACCTCATCCAGTGTGGAATCTCAGGGATTGGAGGAGAAAAGGTCACGTAGCCAAGCAAGACCTGAAGGATGACCAGGAGTTGAAGCAGGCAAAGTGGGGCAAAACAATCCAGTGTTAACAGTGGGTGCAATGGCCCCAGGACAGGTATCAGCCCTATATTGTCGAAGAAACAGGAAGCAGGCTGGAGGGGCCCAGGGGTCTGCTAAGCTGGGTCCCAGGAGAAGGATAGCATTTCCATCCCTCAAACACCCACACAAGTTTATAGAGGGAAACAGGTGCAGCAAAAGCTGCCCTCTGGTGGCAGATGCTTGAAATTCCAGCGAGGCCCATTTGTCTCACACTATGGGTCAAGGCCTAGCAAAGTAGGGAAGTCCTTCCCCATGTCTGGCCAATAGCCAGACTGCTAACAGCTGTCTCTCCTAACCACAGGCCCAGCCCTCCTCTCTACCCCCTGTCCCCTTCCTGCGGATATAGACAGCACTTCCCTGCCCCCACTGCAGCCCCTGGCGCCCCTTACCCCAGGTGAGTCCCCTACACTGCAGCCAGCCTCCTGCTTCCTGTTGCCCAGGCTTCAGTGCCCACACAAGGCCATGTCCAGGCCAGTGCTTGCCCTGTGTTAGTCTTTTGTCCATCTGTCTGTCTGTCCTTTTGCAGCCCCCTGCTGTCCTGTGCCTGAGAATGAAACTAGTACAAGTGCCAACAGGCTTTAGCCTGGGCCACACCATGCAGCAGAGTGCCACAGAGGCTAGGACACTACATGCACATGTGGCTCAGTATGTGTGCAGATGGGTGGGCACTCACCTCTGTTCTGCATCCCTACTTAGGAGGACTCTCTTGGGCATCCCCTGTGCTCTGCCCAAGCTGAGGCAGCATCTTTTACATAAGTCCCCAATGGGCTGCTGGCTCAGGGATAATACCTGTGCAAGCAGTAACAGGCAGAATGGTCTCCAAAGAGCAGCAAGAAAGTGAAGTGGGAGGTGTGTGTACATGTTTCCCTTCACTTAGCTCACTCCCTCAGTGATAGACTCAGTGCCAGATATGCAATAGCAGGGGATTCCGCAGACATTTCTAGCCCAATGGAGCTCACAGCCCAGCATAGCAAGTGTAGACATGGCAACAGCAGCTGAATGGGCCAGCTGAGTGATGGGGAAGCCCCAAGGAGACCTCACCAGGCCTGATGGATCAGAGAGAGCTTCATGAAAAGAGTTGATCTTTAGTGAGAGGGAAACAAAGGGAACAGCCGTAATTGGGGCTGACTGGGAGTGGAGAGCAGCAAGAACCAGAGGGGAAGAGAAGAGGTAGAAACATCAGTAGGGATGCTCACGCAAGGTTGTGCAGGCCCTTGGGAGCAGCCTGGGTTCTATTCTGTGGACGCTGGGGGAATTTCAGCAGCAGCAGGCCAGGAATATTCAGGTGTTTTTAATGGTCACTCTGGCTATTGTGTGGAGAGAGGCCTGGAAAAGTCAAGCAGTAGAGGGATGAGCCCTCACAAGGCAGCCACAGACTCCTGAGGCTGGTTGGTGGGGGCAGAACATGAGAAGGGGACAGATTCAAAAGCTACTTGGGACCTATGTAGTAACCTGAATGGCAATCTATGTAGATTTTTGCAGTGTGTCTGTGTAGTCTGCTGGGAACAGGTATTTGTATTTATCTGTGTACTTATGTCCAGGCCAGTAGGGGTAGAGTATCTGTGTCCTCAAGTCATGTACTATGCAGGGGCCTCCATGTGTGTCCAAAGGTCTGGCTCATAATTCTTGGCTTAGTGTTAACTTTCTGCCTGCAGGTTCACCCACCCATCCTTGATGCTTGGCTCTGGTGTACCTGGTCACCCAGCAGCCATCCCCCACCCTGCCATTGTGCCCCCCTCAGGGAAGCAGGAGCTGCAGCCCTACGACCGCAACCTGTGAGTCAAGACAATGATGGCATGGGGTGTGTCAGCCAGGACACACATGCCTTCCTACCAGGCCTGAGGACTGCCACGAGGTCCCTGGCCAAGCTGCTTTGTGTCTCTGACTGCATGTTTTTGATCTTTAGAAGAGGAAGGAGTGGGTGGGATGGGGAAACAAGGATTTCTCTGAGCCAACAGAGGAGAGACTCAGAAGTCCTTAACACATGCTTTTCCCACTTGGCTGTAGTAGTCCTGTAAGGAACAGATACTTAGCTGTCTGCTCACCCATTTGGGGGCAGCTAGAAAAGATCCCACTTAGAAAACTCTGGTATCATACATACACTTACCCACACACTAGGCCTACACTAGAGGAGGGGCCTGCCATTAGGTGGGCACTTGGGGGGCCCCTGAGCAATCTGGATTTCTGCCCCTCAGGAAGACACAAGCAGAGTCCAAGGCAGAGAAGGAGGCCAAGAAGCCAACCATCAAGAAGCCCCTCAATGCTTTCATGCTGTACATGAAGGAGATGAGAGCCAAGGTCATCGCAGAGTGCACACTTAAGGAGAGCGCTGCCATCAACCAGATCCTGGGCCGCAGGGTGAGACCATGGGCATGTGGGCTGGCAGGGATGCTCCCAGACCATCTTCAGCCTGGTACAGCCTGCTGACTCCCTAATGCACTCCACCCCGCCACCTTCCCCACTGCAGTGGCACGCATTGTCGCGAGAGGAGCAGGCCAAGTACTATGAGCTGGCCCGCAAGGAAAGGCAGCTGCACATGCAGCTTTACCCAGGCTGGTTGGTGCGGGACAACTACGGGAAGAAGAGGTGGTCAAGGGAAAAGCACCAAGAATCCACCACAGGAGGAAAAAGAAATGCATTTGGTACTTACCCGGAGAAGGCCACTACCCCAGTCCCGTTCCTTCCGATGACAGTGCTCTAGGCTGCCCCAGGTCCCCAGCTCCCCAGGACTTACCCTCATACCATCTGCTGCCCTGCTTTCCCACAGAACTGCTTGCTAGCCCTGTGGAGCCGGCAACTACATCCCCAGATCTCTCCACTGCCCTCA
>CAUYQU010032343.1:0-19756 GCA_963574635.1 Cheracebus regulus
GTTTTTTCTGTTTCTTAGTTTTCCTTCGGGGGGCGCCCCTTCCCCACAGAGCTGGGCCTTCCCGGGTTCAGCTGTGCTTTCTCCGTCCTAGGCGCTTCCAATTGCTGTTCTCCTTGTGGGGATGGGACCAGCCGAGCCCGATTAAAAGGGCAACCAGTCCCGTACACTCCGCACCGAGAAGCGCCGCGCCGGCCAAAAGGGTCGCGCTGGCGACCCGTGTGGCTCCTTCGCCGGGAATCTCCCAGTCTGTGGGCATCAAAAATTCGTCTGCCATTGCGGCATCCACTCGCTCTCTGCGCTTTCACTGGGAGCTACAATCCCGAGCTGCTGCTACGCGGCCATCTTGGATCTCTCCCCCAGAACATGTTCTTTTAGCTCACAGAAGTTTCTTATTATCCACCTTCTGAAGCCTGATTCTGACAGATCATCACTCTCATTATCCGCCAGGTCTTGTTCCTTTGCTAATGAGGAAGTGCGATCCCCTGTAGGAGGAGAGGCATTCTGATTTCAGGTGTTCTCAGCCTTTTTGCACTGGTTTCTTCCCATTTTTGTGGACTTATCCACCTGTCGTCTTTGTAATTGCCGCCTTTCAGATTGGGTCTCTGAGTGGACGTCCGGCTTGTTGGTGATGAATTTTTTTCTGTTTCTCAGTTTTCCTTCAGTGGACGCCTCTTCCCCACAGAGCTAGGTCTTCCTGGTTTCGGCTGTGCTTGCTGTGAAACTCTCAGTCTTCAGCACTTTCAATTGCTGTTCTCCTTGTGGGGATGGGACCAGCCGAGCCCGACTAAATGGGCACCCCGTCCCATACACTGTGCACTGAGAAGTGCCATGCCGGGGTGCTGGCAAAACAGCTGCGGCGGCCAAAAGTGTCGCGCTGGCGACCCATGTGACTCCTCTGCCAGGAATCTCCCAGTTTGTGGGCAACAAAAATTTGTCTGAAAGTGCGGCGTCCACTGGCTCTCTGCGCTTTCACTGGAAGCTACAATCCTGAGCTGCTGCTAGTCGCCCATCTTGGATCTCTGTCGGAAACATTCTTAATAAGCTGTGTTAGCTTTCAAAATGAAGGAAATGCCACCGTCTTAGCTTACTTTTTTTGTTTGTTTGCTTTTGAGAGACAGTCTTACTCTGTCATCCAGGCTGGAGTGCAATGGCGAGATCTCAGCTCACTCCAACCTCCACCTCCTGGGTTCACGTGATTCTCCTGCCTTACTCTCCTGATTAGCTGGGATTACAGGCACCCACCACCACACCTGGCTGATTTTTGTATTTTTAGTAGAGGCAGAGTTTCACCGTGTTAGCCAGTCTCATTTCAAAATCCTGATCTCAACTGATCCCCACTCCTTGGCCTCCCAAAGTGCTGGGGTTACAGATAATGAGCTACCGTGTCCGACCAGGAGTATATTTTTCTTTTTATCACTTTTGAGTGTTAAAAAGTAGTTAAAAAGCTCACACCTGTAATTCCAGCACTTCAGGAGGCCAAGGTGGATGGATCACCTGAGGCCAGGAGTTCCAGACCAGCCTGGCCAACATGGTGAAACTCCGTCTCTACTGAAAATACAAAAATTAGCTGGGCGTGGTGGCTTACGCCTGTAATCCCAGCTACTCAGGAGGTTGAGGCAGGAGAATCTGTCGAACTCAGGAGCTGGAGTTTGCAGTGAGCCAAGTTTGAGCCACTATATTCCAGACAGGCCTGGGCGACAGAGTGAGACTCTTGTCTCAAAAAAAAAAAAAAAGAAGATGAAATTTGGGAAGAAATATGTTCTAAGAATTAAAGTGAGAAGCATAAACTGAGTTGGGAATATTGGGGTATGTTCAAGATTTTATGATGGGGTAAAGGGTCAAAGAAATACTAAAAACTTTGTAGTAATCATAACACTTTTATTCAGTACATTTAAGACTCTTAACATCTCTATGAGGCAGGCTGTCATGTTATCGATAAAGAAATTGGGCTGGGCGCGGTGGCTCATGCCTGTAATCCCAGCACTTTGGGAGGCTGAGGTGAGTGGATCACGGGGTCAGGAGATCGAGACCATCCTGGCCAACATAATGAAATCCCATCTCTACTAAAAATACAAAAAAAAATTAGCTGGGAGTGGTGGGTCACACTGTAGTCCCAGCTACTCAGGAGGCTAAGGCAGGAGAATTGCTTGAACCCAGGAGGCAGAGATTGCAGTGAGCTGAGATCGCCCCACTGCACTTCAGCCAGGGAGACAGTTCAAGACTCCATCTCAAAAAAGAAAAAAATAAAAAGAAAGAAATTGATTCTTGGATGCATGACATTGAAGGGGTTTTGGTTTAGTTTTTATAACTGGCAGTTTAGGTTTCAACCAGGCTGCCTGACTCTGAAGTTCTTAGAGCATGTTAACATGCTGTGCTATGCTTCTCCCACAGGATACTGACTAACTTAACTGTGGTGGAGCATGTTATTATTTAATGCTTTGAAATCTGTAAATTTATTCCTAAAATCTGGATTGTGGGAACACTGAAAGAATATCCTTGCTAAAGAATGAAAATGGGCCAGGCATATTGGCTCACATCTGTAATCCCAACTACTTGGGAGGCTGAGCTGGGAGGACTGCCTGAGCCCAAGGAGGCCCAAGGCTGCAGTGAGCTGTGATCAGGCCACTAAACTTTAGCTTGGACAACAGAGTGTGACCCTGTTTCAGAAAAAAAAAAGAAAAGAAAATCGAGGAGAGGGGGTCTAAATTAACAATTACAGATGAAGTCAAATTAGGCACAAATCTGTAAGGGATGTAAAGTATTTAAATAAATTAGAAAGATGGAATTAAACTAAGGATACTTTTTTTTTTTTTTTTGAGATGCAGTTCACTGTTGTTGCCTAGGCTGGAGTGCAATGGTGCTATCTTGGCTCGCTGCAACCTCCACATCCCTCAAGCAATTCTCCTGCCTCAGCCTCTGGAGTTAGCTGGGATTACAGGCACTCACCACCATGCCCAGCTAATTTTTGGATTTTTAGTAGAGATGGGGTTTCACCATGTTGGCCAGGCTGGTCTCAAACTCCTAACCGCAGGTGATCCACCTGCCTCAGCCTCCCAAAGTGCTGGCATGACAACATTTTTAGGATGCAATTATAAAAATTGCTGGGCTGGAGAGTAGAAATGTTTTAATTCAGGCTATAGACAGAAAGCATATCACAAAGAAGGCCTTGAGGGCGCTATGAATTGTAAACTATGGCTCATCTGCTTTAGTTCTCTTAAAATCTTATCTCCAAATAACTAGAAACATTGTATTTATTGTGTATTGGATGAGGTGTTCTAAACAAAGTATTTCTGTGTTTTTTTTAATTTTGATTTTAATTTGGACTTAATATTTTTATTCAATAGGCAAATCCAGATCCCAACACTTGCCTTGGAGTGTTTGGCCTCAGTTTGTACACAACAGAGAGAGATCTTCGTGAAGTATTTTCTCGATATGGACCATTGAGTGGTGTCAATGTGGTTTATGATCAGCGAACTGGGCGATCTCGAGGATTTGCTTTTGTATATTTTGAGCGAATAGATGACTCAAAGGAGGTAAATTTAAATGTCTTTTATATGCCTGATCATAGGACTGAATTAGTATGAAAAGTTAATTAACAGACTTTTATTTCCATTAGCATTGCATCCTCTCTCTTTTCTTTTCAAGGTAGGATCTTGCTGATTTTGTTGTTGCCCAGGCTGGAGTGCAGCCTAGACCTGGGCTCAAGCAGTCCTCCTACCTCAGCCTCCTGAATAGCAGGGACTACAGGTATGGGCCTCCATGCCCAGATAATATTTTGTTGAGAGATGAGGTCTCACTGTGTTGCCCAGGCTGGTCTCGAACTCCTGGCCTCAAGTGATCCTCCCAGAGTGTTGGGTTTCCAGGCATGTGCCACCATACCTGGCCTGTTGTATTCTTTCTAATTCTGACCTGATTGAAACTCTGCCTCTCAGGGTTACAGTTGGAGTGACCATGATTTCACTTTTTTCAGTAATGCTCTCTGGCATGGCATATCCTAATTGAAATCTGGCCATGTGATGTGAGAGATGCTTGTTTAAGTTAATGGAAAAAGTGTATTGTGTAAGTGTTCTCTTTTGAATTAGCCATATTGATGCTCTAAACAGATAATTAACTTTTAAAAATCAGTGATGTTTAGGTTTGATATATTTAATTTCGTGTCTATAATGAGAAAGGAACATTTTTCTGTTCTCTAAATATTCATGCGTGATTCTGTTCAATAATTGAAAAGTAGTACATGAAAAGAAGTGACATTTTTTAGTTTTTAGTTTTGTTTTGTTTTGTTTTGTTTTTTTGAGATGGGGTCTTCCTCTATCACCCAGGCTGGAGTGCAGTGGGACAATCTTGGCTCCCTGAGTAGCTAGGACTACAGGCACAAGTCACCATGCTGAGCTAATTTTTTTTGTATTTTTGGTTGAGATGTGGTTTCACCCTATGGGCCTCAGGATGGTCTTGAACTCCTGACCTCAGGTGATCCTCCTGCCTCAGCCTCCCAAAAGTGCTAGGATTACAGGTGTGAACCACCATGTCAGGCCTTTAGTGCTATTTCTTAACTTGCCTAATACAATGAACTAATCAATGTCAGTGGTTTGAAATAGTGATATTCTAACATATTAGATATTATAAAGGAAGTGGTAGGCTTGCTTTAAATTTTTGCAGGGAGTCTCACTGTGTTGTCTGGGCTGATCTTGGAATTGCTGGCCTCAAGCTTTCTTTCTGTCTTGGCCTCCCAAGCTGCTAGAATTACTGATGTGAGCCACCATACCTGACCTAGGCTCACTTTCTGTTTAGTAAAAGTTGATGATAATTGATTTAGAAAATTGCATGTTAAGGAATTTAAAGCTCATTATTAAAGTTTTATTACACCTTTTTTTCTGTCTTCTAAATTAAAATATATATATTTGTATTTATCTATAAGTTTTATTAGCCCTTAATAGGCTATCTTTCAAAAACAATAACCGCTTGGCATCTGGTGGGTAGAAGCCAGAGACACTGCTAAATACCATATAGTATACAATCTGGCACCCGATAGGGTCAGTAGTGCTAAGGTTGAGGAACCCTGGATAACTCAAACTAGTAGTTCAGTTTTTAAGTCGTTTATGTCATAAGCACGTTAATGCCTTAAATTTGTCAGTTTTACGGCTTTTTTACTGTTACATGTTTGTTATTTGTATATTTCTGTTCTCAATTAAGAAAAATGACAATTTAGAAATACTAGCATATCTGACCTGAAATAAAAGTTGCAAAGTGCAAACAAGAACACAGTTTAATTTTTTTTTTAATGTGAAACATGTTTATCTCTTGACTACTCCCACCCTCCCCTCCCCCACAACTTACACTTCTAAATAAAGCTAAAATGGCAGGCTGGGTGCAGTTGCTCAAGCCTGTAATCCCAGCCAGCACTTTAGGAGTCCGAGGCAGGTGGATCATCTGAGGTCAGGAGTTTGAGATCAGCCTGGCCAACATGGTGAAACCCCATTTCTAAGTAAAATATAAAAACCAGCTGGGCATAGTGGTATGCCCCTGTAATCCTAGCTACTCTGGAGGCTGAGTCAAGAGAATTGCTTGAACCTGGGAGGTGGAGGTTGCAGGATCTGAGTTCTTGCCACTGCACTGGGCAACAGAGTGAGACTCTCTCTCCCCCAAAAAAAAAAACTAAAATGGCAGCTTTAAAGACAGGAGCAATTACTTAGTGTTCCTTTACATAGAAGTTCCTTTAAGTTCACTAGGTGGCAATGTGTTACTTAAGGAGTGGCTTGACTAGGCTTGTCAGCTAAATTGCAGTTTTTCTTTTCAGTTGCCCAGGCTGAATCCTCACCTAACAGGCATGTTGTATGGTTTCTTCTCTATGACTGAGAACTGCCCCCAGTCTTTAGGGATAGGCCTTCTGAAGTGATTTTTCTTTTTCTTTTTCTTTTTTTTTTTAATTCTGAGATGAGGTCTCGTTCTTTGCCCTGTCCCCTAGGCTGCATGGAGTGTGGTGGCACCGTCTCGGCTTACTGCAACTTCTGCCTCCCAGGCTCAAGTGATCCTCCCACCTCAGCCTTCTGAGTAGTTGGGACCACAGGTGCACATCACCTTGCCTGGCTAATTTTTTTTTTTTTTTTGGTCACCCTGTTGCCCAGGCTGGCCTCAAACTCTGGACTTCAAATGATCTGTCCTCCTTGGCCTCCCCAAAGTGCTAGGATTACAGGCATGAGCCACTGCACTTGGCTAAAGTGATTTTTTTACATCTTTTAAAAATTTTTATTCCTTTTTGACTAACTTCTCCCTGATTGCGAAAATTTCACTGAAGTGTCAAAATTAATGGTGTGTATATGGTTAAGGTAAATATATAAGCTCCTCACCCTGTTATAGTAAGAAATACTTAAGAGATATTTTTTTTGTTTTTTTGAAGCTTAGGATGAGGTAGGGGGAGATCAACTTCGAGAATTTTGATTGTTGAAACTTCAAAGGGGAAATTTGTTAAATTTCTTGGAGTTTTGCTTTTGCAGACATTTATGTGATGTGTAATGTTCTTTTTAAAAACTGGGCTAGGTGTGGTGGCTCACACCTCTAATCCTAGCACTTTGGCAAGAGGATCACTTGAGCCCAGGAGTTTGAGACCAGCCTGGGGAAACACAGGGAGACTTGGTCTCTACAAATATATATATGTGTATGTGAGAGAATAGGAAAAAAATTGGGTCTTTTTTTTTTTTTTTAATACTCCGAGGGTATTATTTGTCCCAGAAACAAATAATACTTTCAGGGTTGTTCTTTTGAAAGAGATCAAAGAGAAATCTCTTGATCTTCAAGAATTAAGTTGGGCATGGTGGCTCATGCAGTTTGGGAGGCTGAGGTGGGAAAATGCCATTTAAGGTCACAAGTTAGAGACCAGCCTGGGCAACATATCGATACCTTGTCTCTACAAAATAAATGCATGGAAGCCGGGTGCTGCGGCTCACACCTGTAATCACAGCACTTTGAGAGGCCGAGGTGGACAGATCACGAAGTCAAGAAATCAAGACCATCCTGGCCAACATGGTTAAACCCTGTCTCCACTAAAAATACAAAAAACTAGCTGTCGTGCACCTGTAGTCCGAGCTACTCGGGAGTCTGAGGCAGGAGAATCGCTTAAACCTGGGAGGCCGAGGTTGCAGTGAGCTGAGATTGTGCCACTGCACTCCAGCCTGGTGATACAGTGAGACTCCATCTCGGATGGATGGATGGATGGATGGATGGATGGATGGATGGATGGATGGATGGATGGATGGAATCCATGCAGTCCATTGAATGGATACTGTTTAGACCCCTTCTCTACCAACATTTTTTGTTTTAATTAGCCGAGCATGGTGGCACAGGTCCTAGCTACTCGAGAGATTAAGGCTGAAGGATTGCATAAGCCGAGAAGTTTGAGACCAGTGAACTATGATCTTGCCACTGCCAGCCAGCCTGAGCAATGGAGTGAGACCCTGTCTGTTTTTTTAATGACCTTTAGTTTATGGGGGACTCTTCTGGAGAAATATTTGGGGATACATAAAAATTATGTAGTTTTATTACTTTATTGTACTTCTATTAGTTCAGTCTCAGTAAAAGGCTAAAAGGCATTACCATAAATTTGTGCTTGTCTCTTCGTATCATTTCTTCTTGGTTGCTCACTGAGTCTTATCAGTATATTACACTGCAAACTATTGGGGGCACATTATAAAAAGAACTCGTATAAAACTTAGCTAACCCTTTTTGATGTTCTGAAATTAGTCTTTGTAAGTGAAATTGCTGGAGACTAGAAAGTATGAAATGGCAGTCTACCTGGGCAGCCTACAAAAAATTTATCTTGAAGAGACTTCAGTCTCCACTTCCCTTGTTGATCTCATGGAGTAGGGAGTGGAAATTGAACCAGAACTGTAAAATTATTTAGGAAACTTTGTTAAATACTGTTTGTACTGAGTAAATTAAAATGTTTCTGGACATTGTTGAGGTCTAGAATTGTCTATATAATGCCCTGTACAAGCTACATTGCTGTCATTTTCAAAATCATGGGTTTATTTGGACTACAAATACTTTGTGCTTAATTTTGAGTAATGATTACTTCAAGACTGGTTAATTATACATAACTTTCTCTGCCTGTTCTCCTTTATAGGCTATGGAAAGGGCAAATGGAATGGAGCTGGATGGTAGAAGAATTCGAGTGGATTATTCTATCACCAAGAGAGCACACACACCTACACCAGGCATCTACATGGGCAGACCCACCCAGTAAGAGTTCAAGTTTCCTAAGCTAAACTAAGAAATCCATCAGAAATATGTGCAAAATTTTGATTATTCAGAAGAGAAATTTTTTTTTCCTGTAATTAAAATTGATTTTGGCAAGGTGGGGTGGGATTAAGATAGGTTCTCACTCTGTGACCCAGGCTGTGGTGCCATGGAGCCCCTTGGCTCACTGTAACCTCTGCTTGCTGGGTTAAGCAGTCCTCCCACCTCAGCCTCCCAGGTAGCTGGGACCACAGGCACATGCCACCATGCTCAGCTGATTTTTGTATTTTTTGTATACATGGGGTTTTGCTTGTGGGATTTCGCTTTGTTGTCCAGAATGGTCTTGAAATTGTGGGCTGAAGTGATCTGCCCACCTTGACCTCCCAAAGTGTAGGATTACAGATGTGAGCCACCGTGCCAGGATAGAGTTGAAAGTTAAATGCATTTTTTGTTTGTTTTTTAGAGGTGAGATCTCACTCTGTTGTACAGGCAGGTCTTGAACTCCTGTGCTCAGGCAATCCACCTGCCTCAGCCATTCTTTATTTTTACACACTTACTATTTTTACACACATATATTTAAGGAACAGAATAAATTAAAACTATCAAAAGTGCCTCCTGGCTTTTTTTCCCCAAACCTCGCTCAGCTCTTGGTACTATACAAGCAGAAAAATTATTCAATACTAGAAAAATAGCATATGGTGCTTATTATTTATTTATTTATTTTATTTTATTTTTTGAGACGGAGTCTTACACTTTTGCCAACCCTGGAGTGCAGTGGTGTGATCTGGGCTCACTGCAGCCTCTGCCTCCCAGGTTCAAGTGATTCTCCCACCTCAGTCTCCTGAGTAGCTGGGATTACAGGCGTCCGCCACCATACCCAGCTAATTTTTTGTAGTTTTAGTAGAGACAGGGTTTCACTGTGTTGGCCTGGCTGATCTCAAACTCTCCTGACCTTGTAATCCGCCTGCCTCAGCCTCCCAAAGTGCTGGGACTACAGGTGTGAGCCACCATGTCCGGCCTGTATGCTGTTTAAATATTGATTCTCTTTTTGTTCTTATGTGACCTGGGGAAACCTCTGTGTATAAGACAGATTTTATTGTTAAAAATGTTAAAAGATGCCACAGTAGGCTGGGCATGGTGGGTCAAAACCTGTAATCTCAGCACTGGGAGGCTGAGGTGGGCAGATAAGTTGAGCCCAGGAGTTTGTGACCAGCTTGGACAACATGGTGAAGCCCCATCTCTACTAAAAATATGGTGGCATGCACCTGTAGTCCCAGCTACTTGGGAGGCTGAGGTGGGAGGACTGCTTTAGCCGGGGAAGCAGAGGTTGCACTGAGCCAAGGTCGAGCCTCATAAGCTAAAGAATAAGATAGGGGGCAGGTTATAAAAAAAAAAACCTGTAGCACCTTGTGAGCAACCTTGGCTCACTGCAACCACTGCTACTGCCTAGGCTGAAGCAATCCTCACACCTTAGCCTCCAGGTAACTGGGACTACAGGTGTATGCCATCATGCGCTTTTTTTGAGGCAGAGTCTGTCGCCCAGGATGGAGTGCAATGGTGCGATCTCAGCTCACTGCAACCTCCGCCTCCCGGGTTCAAGCAGTTCTCCAGCCTCAGCCTCCCGAGTAGCTGGGATACACCTGGCTAATTTTATTTTTTTTATTTTTTAAATAGAGACGGGTTTCACCATGTTGGCCAGGATGGTCTCGATCTCCTGACCTTGTGTTATGCCCATCTCGGCTTCCCAAAGTGCTGAGATTACAAGCGTGAGCCACTGCATCCGGCCTTAATGTTTTTATTTTTAAAGAGAGGTGGTCTCTTCTGTAAGAGGGCACCAGAAAAAGGAAAAAAGAAAAATAAGATTTAAAAAAAAAGAGAGAGGGGGTGGTCTCATTATATTGCCCGGGTGGGCCTTGAACACTTGGGCTCAAGTGATTCACCCACCTTAGCCTCCCAGAGTGCTGAGATTACAGGCATGAGCCACGGTGCCCCAGCCTGATACTACAGTTTTAACAATGATCAAAACATAAATAGAGGCATGGTGTAGTGGCTCACAACTCTAATTCCAGCACTTTGGGAGGCTGAGGCAGGCAGAACACTTGAGGCCAGGAATTTGAGACCAGCCTGGGCAACATGGCAAAACCCTGTCTCTACTAAAAAATACAAAAAGTTAGCCTGGTATGGTGACACACACATGTAATTCCAGCTACTCGGGAGCCGAGGCACAAGAATCACGTGAACCTGGGAGGCAGAGGTGGCAGTGACCCAGGACTGCACCACTCCACTGTAGCCTGGGCAACAGAGTGAGACTCTTGTCAAAAACAAACACGCGGTTTTTAATAATGTTTTATAGCCAAAAGCAGTATTCACAGAGGTACTTCTTGGGAATAAAAGCCTGGATATTCTCTTTGGTGTCAGAGTTAGTCACTTTAAAATTCTTGGTGTTTATTGCCTTTTAGTCACAGGGATGCACTTCATTTATTTATTTATTTTAACTGTCTCAGTTAGCAGTAGGGATGCATCTTAGCATTTTTATACTGCTGCTCAGCACAGTGTTGCATCATTTCAATTTGTTGAAAAGGTTTTGATGTTGGACAGTGCATTAATTTAATAGAAGAGCAGTTAATAGTTTTGAGAGTTTTGTGAAAGCCTTCTTGGTTATGTATGTAGTGAATAAGAAGGCAAAGCAGAATACTGTGGGAGTCAGTAAAATGAGATACGAAGGCAATTTTGCACA
The DNA here is from genome assembly GCA_963574635.1 of Cheracebus regulus. Taxonomy (NCBI): domain Eukaryota; kingdom Metazoa; phylum Chordata; class Mammalia; order Primates; family Pitheciidae; genus Cheracebus; species Cheracebus regulus. Next base: position 10,967 of record CAUYQU010032343.1, read on the forward strand.
AAAGGGATGTTCTTTCTTTTCTCTTTTTTAAGCCATTCAGTTTGTATTAAAGTGTCCTGGAAAATAGTTACTCAAACTAATGCAGAATTTTTACATTTTTCTGCAGTAGTGGTGGTGGTGGTGGAGGAGGAGGCGGCGGTGGAGGTGGAGGTGGTGGCAGACGTCGAGATTCTTACTATGATAGAGGATATGATCGTGGATATGACAGATATGAAGACTATGATTACCGGTACAGGTAATGTTTTAACTTGAGCTTTCTGTTCTTAATTAGATGATAGTAGTGTTGATACTTTTATGTTTGATACATACAAATGAAAACTTGGTTTTTAAAATAGATTATATATGATGCTTTGGGAACAGAGGTTAACTGTACATGCTACTATTTTGTTGTGCCATATACTTACTGTTCTCATTGGCCCAAAAAGAACTGAATATTAAGTAGTTATCATCTTAGGGTACCTTATTATTTTGAATGATAAGAAATTTTTATTTTTATCTGCCTCAGTGGAGTGATTATATAGTATGCTAAGTAATTTTTTATTTCTTACAGAAGACGATCACCTTCTCCTTATTATAGTCGATACAGATCACGATCACGATCTCGTTCCTACAGCCCAAGTATGTGAACTTTGATTTTATAGCATTAAAAACCTCATTTCTAATTAATGGCTTTCTTTAGAATATTAGAGTAGAAGGTGAAAGGTGGAAATTAATAGTTGGAAAAATATTAGGCAAATTAAACTATAATTGTTAACTTTGTTTGCTTTTTCTCTTTTAGGACGCTATTGATAACGGAATGGTTGCAATTAAGGACATTTTTCCCCCCCTTTTTTTTTTTTAAAAAATTCTGAGATTTCCCCAAGCTTCGGATTCTTCCTACTCGTTAAGAAAAAAAAGCTGTAGTTTATTTAGCATCTACACTTTTGTCAATTGTGTTGCTGTTTTCCACCCCTTTTATTATACTCTTAAAGATGTAATTGTTGTCATTTTGAGTAGTTAAACATCTTGAGTATAACAGGAACCCCAGTGTTACACTTTGTAAAAAAATTTTTTTTTTTTTTTTTTTTTTTTTGGCTTTTACCGAGATAAACTTCTAGCTAATCAAATAAGGAAAAAATTGTGTTTTTATAGCTTCTTTTGAGTTCCTGTATTAGAGATCTGCATTTATGAGTAACTCATTTTTTAACTTTATTTTGGGGAAGATAGTAACACATGAAGTAGTTCATTCATGTCAGTTTTGTCTGGGGTGGCATGGAACAGTCAGGTAGTTGAGTGTAGAAAGTTTGAAGCTATAGAAGAAAACACTTGGAGATTTCTTTTGAAGAACGGAATTTTTGAACCCTCAAAATTAAGTCTTTTTTTAAAGAGATGAAAAGCTTGTGGACTCCTGTAAAACATGCTGTATTTGAAATACATCTGTTAAAACTTAAACTGAAGTGTGATTTTTGTTGTTGTTGTTGTAAAATTTATTGAAGTTTATTCCCTTAATCAGTGAAGGATAACTCTTATTTATTACCTAGAGCAGTTGAATAATTTGCTGTTAGAAATTTTGATATTGGGACAGTGGATAAGCAGGTTTTCATATAGTATAGAATCCTTAGACAATACATGTGGGGAAAAGTAGTTTCAAATAAAAGTTACTTTCTTTGAAAATGGGACTGTCTCTTTATTGTGGTACAATGGAGAAATACAACAGTTGGGGAACTGGTCTTTCTTTTTCCCTCACATCCCCCCAGTACATACTTATTAAAAAGTTTACCTATCCTTGCGTTTGACTTCCCAATCCTTTCATTTTAAAAAATATATTTTTTTTAACACCAGAATGTTATTTTTGAAAACTCTTATTTTTCTTGTCTTTTGGGGGAGAACAAATTATAAATATTGAGAATATTCAGTACTAGCACCATGCTGAAGGAAAGGCAGGTAGTTAATATCTTCACAAAGTCTGAATATATTCTAGTAGGAAACACACTTAAATGACTGTAATGTAAAATAAGAGGATGTTTCAAGTGACCTTTAAAAAAAGGTGTTAGGGGCCAGGCACAGTGACTCAACGCCTATAATCCCAGCACTTTGGGAGGCTGAGGTGGGCGGATCACCTAGGATCAGGAGTTCAAGACCAGGCTGGCCAACGTGATGAAACCCTGTTTCTACTGAAAATAGAAAGACGTGGTGGCAGGTGCCTAAGGAGGCTAAGGCAGGAGAATCACTTGCACCTGAGAGGCAGAGGTTGCAATGACCCGAGATCATGCCATTGCACTCCAGCCTCGGCAACAGAGTAAGACTCCATTTCCCCAGAAAAAAAAAAGGGCATGGTAGTTCATACCTGTATTCCCAGCACTTTGGGAGGTCAAACAAGGTCACTCAAGGTCAGGAATTCGAGACCAGCCTGGCCAAAATGGTATCAAAAGGTGTTGGCCAGGCACAGTGGCTCACACCTGTAATCCCAGCACTTTGGGAGACTGAGACAGGAGGATCACGAGGTCAGGAGATTGAGACCATCCTGGCTAACCCAGTGAAACCCCATCTGCACTAAAAATACAAAATAAAATTAGCTGGTTGTGGTGGCACATGCCTATACTCCCTGTAGTCCCAGCTACTCGGGAGACTGAGGCAGGAGAATGGCTTGAATCCAGTAGACAGATTGCAGTGAGCCAAGATTGCACCACTGGACTCCAGCCTGGGCAACAGAGAAAGACTCAGTCTCAAAAAAAAAAAAAAAATTCAAAGACCTGTTCTTTTTAAATATATTTTGTCACTAGGGAGCTGAGCTCAGTAGTGTGCACCTGTAGTTACAACTACTTGGGACACTGAGGCAGAAAGTGATTTTGAGTGTAACTATTCAAAATAAAAGATAATTCTTGACTTCCGCTTTTTCTGTTTACTATTAAGAGCTAAGTGTGGCTGGGTGCAGTGGCTCAATCCTGTAATCCCAGCACTCTGGGAAGCCAAGGCAGGTGGATCACCTGAAGTCAGGAGTGCGAGACCAGCCTGGCCAACATAGTGAAACGCTGTCTCTACTAAAAATATAAAAATAGCTTGGTGTGGTGGACGCCTGTAATTCCAGCTACTCAGGAGGCGGAGGCAGGAGAATCTCTTGAACTCAGGAGGTGGAGGTTGCAGTGAGCCGAGATCGCACCACTGCGCCCTAGCCTGGGCAACAGCCAGACTCCATCTCAGGAAAAAAAAAAAAAGATCTGTTTTCAACTGATGGGCAAGAAAAACTGCTGCTGTTAGCTCTCTTAACTCCTTACAACCATGGTTCCTACTTAATCTTATTTGGGTTCTGGAGCCCTAAAATAAATCTGAAAAACCTGCAGTCTTCCCAGAAACACTTGTGTGAAAGTTGCTGGTGTTTTTGTGTTGAGACAGGGTCTCTGTCACCCAGACTGGAGTGCAGTGGTATGATCACAGCTCACTGCAGCCTCAACCTGCTGGGCTCAAGCAATTCTCCCACTTCAGCCTCCCAAATAGTTGGGACTCCAGCATAGGCAACATAGTGCCCAGCATAAAATTGGGACTCATGGGTTCAAGCAATCCTATTGCTTTGCCCTCAAGAGTAGCTGAGACTAGATCTGTGTGCCACCAAGCCTGGCCATTATTTGTTTAGGATGTCATCGCTTATCAGTGTTTTTGAATTGCATAGCAACTTGAACTATAGTGCACAAATGCAAATTGGTTTGCTGCAGCAATTAAAAGCCCAGCAGTTGTAATGTAAAATAAAGGTTTAGTAGTTTGAAATATGCCTACCCCGATGTCAAATTTAATGCTTTGGGTTAATTTTTAGTGTGTGAATGTTGGTTTTCCCTCCCAATTAAGTTGAAATTAAATGAATGGTTAAAAAAAAAAAAGTGCATTTTTGTATTCTATGAAACGTTTCAGATACTTATTGACATTAAAAGGTCAGGGAGGAGTCTCTGAGCCTACTCTGGCTAGGGAGGCTGCTCAATAATTGAAAAAAGAAAAAGGTGAGAACTATACTCAATAGGAGTAATGAATATAGAAAACAAGAAAGTTCCAAGTAGCTTCCAAAAAATCAAACATACAAAGTGGAATAAAAGGTTTGCCAATTTCTACTCCCACTAACCATATAAGAGGGGGAGAGGCCAGAGCAGTGGCTCACACCTGTAATCCCAACACTTGGGAAGCTGAGGCAGGTAGATCACCTGAGGTCAGGAGTTCGAGACCAGCATGGCCAACATGGCAAAATCCTGTCTCTACTGAAAATACAAAAATTAGCTGGGTGTGATGGTGGTTGCCTGTAATACCAGGTACTTGGGAGGCTAAGGCAGGAGAAATCACTTGAACCCAGGAGGCAGAGGTTGCAGTGAGCAGAGATCACACCACTGCACTCCAGCCTGGGCAACAGAGCACGGCTCCATCTCAAAAAAAAAAAAAAGATGGAGTTTTACAAAGGAAAATAAGCTTACATACTCAATTATTTACAACACAAAATTATTTTTAAATGACTATCCACTCCTCAGAGGTGAGTGCATGGATACATGGGTAATTGAGGTACTAGGGATTTTTTTGGCTTTTTTTTTTTTTTTGAGATGGGGTCTTGCTCTGTCACCAGGCTGGAGTGTAGTGGCAAGATCTTGGCTCACTGCAGCCTTCTTCTGAATTCAAGCAATTCTCCTGCCCTCAGCCTCTTGAGTAGCTGGGATTACAGGCTTGCACCAGCATGCCCGGCTAATTTTTGCATTTATAGTAGAGATGGGGGTTTCACTATGTTGGTCAGGCTGGTCTCAAACTCCTGACCTCGTGATTCCCGCCTTGGCCTCCCAAAGTGCTGGGATTAAAATAGGTGTGAGCCACCTCACCCAGCCCCGAGATACTAGTTTTAAGACTAGTTACAGAGTATGGCTGCAATCACTAGGAAAGATTCAACGTATATATAGAGGAATGGGGAGTTAGTGTTTAATGGGTATAGTTTTGGGTTTTTTGAGGGTTTTTTTTGAGACAGAGTCTTGCCCTGTTGCCCAGGCTGGAGTGCAATGGTGTGATCTCAGCTCACTGCCACCTCTGTCTCCTGGGTTCAAACAATTCTGCCTCAGCCTCCCGAGTAGCTGGGATTACAGGTTTGTGCCACAGTGCCTGGCTAATTTTTTGTATCTTTAGTAGAAACAGGGTTTCACCATGTTGGCCAGGCTGGTCTTGAACTCCTGACCTCGTGATCCGCCCACCTTGGCCTCCCAAAGTGCTGGGATTACAGGTATGCGTCACCTCACCCAGCCTATGGGTATAGTTGCAAGTACATATAGGAAAAAAAAATCCATATATATCTAGTTTGATGTTACATAACTGTTTCTGGTGTACTCTGCAATTTCAAAGTTGTAAAATGATGAAGCAACCAATGAGGTAACTTCCTTGCTTTATGACTGCTGCACAGAATGTTGCCTGGCATCAAGTAGGTGTCCAATAAGTATTTGCATAAATGAATGAGGATAGAAGAGTAAAGAGCTAAAGTATAAGGGCAGTGTGACAGAAGGGATCTAGGCTGAAAATAATGACACCCCTAACAAAAATTACTTTCAGTAATCTGTGTAATAAGGGAAGAATAATGGCAGTTTAATTATCATATAAGTGTCAGTGCTAAGTCACCTTCAGAATTTTTTTATATGGAACATTGGGATCCCTGATAATGTCAGATAAGTTAAGCATTCTATTTGATACAAGAAAATCAAATGCAAACAGGTCACAACGGGCTGGGCGCAGTGGCTCATGCCTGTAATTTCAGCACTTTGGGAGACCAAGGTGGGCAGATCACTTGAGGTTGGGAGTTTGAGACCAGCCTGACAAACATGGAGAAACCTCCTATCTTCTAAAAATACAAAATTAGCCAGGTGTGGAAGCACATCCCTGTAATCCCAGCTACTCAGGAGGCTGAGGCAGGAGAATCACTTGAAACCAGGAGGTGGGGGTTGCGGTGAGCCGAGACCACGCCATTGCACTCCAGCCTGGGCAACAAGAGAGAAACTTCGTCTCAAAAAACAACCACCAAAAAGAGGTCGCAATGGGAAAATGTTCTTTTTTTGAAACTTAAAAAGAGACATGGGTTTATTTTCAAATACTTTAACAAAGCTATTGATACATTATTTTCACTACCAGCTGAAATTTAGCATTTCCTTCAACAATGAATGTAGGCAGAGATTCAAACCTGTTTTTGTAAAGGCATACACATATATTTCTAATCAAACTTTTAATAAAATTTAACCTTTTAAAGTATGGTTTGTATGCTTTGGTTTTTCTTAAGGTAATTTATACTACATTTAATAACAAATTGTTTTTTAGTGTTTTGGTTTTTTTGTTTTTTGAGACAGTCTCGCTCTGTATCCCAGGCTGGAGTACAGTGGTGTGATCTTGGCTCACTGCAACCTCTGCCTCCCAGGTCCTGGTTCAAGCAATTCTCCTGCCTCAGCTTCCCAAGTAGCTGGGATTACAGGCACGTGCCACCACTCCCAGCTAATTTTTTTTTTTTTTTTTTTTTTTTTGCATTTTTAGTAGAGACCAGGTTTCACCATTTTGGCCAGGATGGTCTCGATCTCCTGACCTCATGATCCGCCCACCTTGGCCTCCCAAAGTGCTGGGATTACAGGTGCGCCCAGCCACAAATTGTTAAATTTGTTATTAAACACTGTTATTAAATTATTCAATTTGTTATTTAAAGTGCAAAGCTCAAATGAAGAAAATGAAAAACATTTGTTGCCTTTATGTATGTATCTTGAATTCATATTACTGAATGGGAAAACCTAGTACTATAAATATTTCAATCCTTATCCCCAAATGTGTATTATTGTACACTTCGTAGAGTTACAGTGAGAATGCTATGTCCAACAGGGTATCTTAAGTTAAACATTGAGACTTAGAAAGCCATTAGTCCGCATTTGGCATATTCACTTAGAAAAATACAGGATAGGAAGCAGCATATAGTAGGCTAATGCCAGGCATTCCACAGGGAACCTTGTAGCAGTTCACACAGTAGCACAGCTTAGGCCTGAGGAGATGTGAGATACACATCATGCAAGTGCAGGAGACACCTGGTTTTAAAAGTTTTATGACCTAGGGCCAGGTGCGGTGGCTCACACTTGTAATCCCAGCACTTTGGGAGGCGGAGGCAGGCGGATCCCCTGAGGTCGGGAGTTCGAGAGCAGTCTGACCAACATGGAGAAACTCCATCTCTACTAAAAATACAAAATTACCCAGGCGTGGTGGCACATGCTTATAATCCCTGCTACTTGGGAGGTTGAAGGAGGAGAATCGCTTGAACCCGGGAGATGGAGGTTCTGGTGACCTGAGATCTTGCCATTGCACTCCAGTCTGGGCAACAAGAGCAAAACTCTGTCTGAAAAAGATATGAAAAAAAAAGTTTTATGACCTAGTACCCACAGGCATAGCTTCCAAGCTTCCTGAGACATATGCCTCTTATGTCATTGCACCTAAAATGCAGTATGTCCACTGAATACTTATAGTTTCTCCCAGTCCAAATCATTTTTACCACAAGCATTGCTGTAACGTAGTTGCCATACTATCCTTATCAGGGTGCCAGAGAAACGACTAGAAATTTAATGAAAGGCCAAATTCCCACACAGAAGGGGAAAGGGCTTATTAGACAGTTTATAGTAGTCCCTACAAGATTTGGGGCTGGGGGTGGGGAGTTCAATGAAATCTTTCCAAAGATCACATGGAAGAATATATCTAGGAATGAATAAACCATCAGGAATAGAGTACAGACTAGATCCAAGCATATGAAAACTGACGTGGGCCAGGCATGGTGGTGCATGCCTGTAATCCCAGCACTTTGAGAGGATGATGCAGGAGGATCACTTGAGCCCAGGAGTTCAAGATCAGCCTGGACAACATAGTGAGATCCCCATCTCTACAAAAAATAAAAAATTAGCTGGGTTTGGTGGTGCATACCTGTAGTCCTAGCTACTCAGGAGGCTGAGATGGGAAGATAAGTTGAGCCTGGGAGATCCAGGTTGCAGTGAGCCATAGTCTTGCCATTGCACTCCAGCCTAGGTGACAGAATGAGACCCTGTCTCAAAAAAGGAAAGAAAACTTACATACTAATATGATAAAGGTGGCATTTTTGGTTTTTTTGAGATGCCGTGACTCGGATGGCATTCTATTTTTATGGGAAAATAACAAATCCATAAAGGATGGTATATGGCTATTTGGAAAATAGACTCTTCTCTCATAAAATATTACAACAATACAAATTATAGGTGGGTTAATATATAAATGTAAAAAAGCTATACAATATTATTTGACAACCATGATAATTATAGTTGATAAGGCAAGACTCCAATGGGTACTAAAACTAGTAGGTAAAAATTTCAGGAATAACAAGGAATTTATATAATCTGAAAATATATCTTCACAACATTACAAATAAGAAAAAAAAAGAGAGAGAGAGCCAAGATGGCTGCGTAGCAGCAGCTCAGGATTGTAGCTCCCAGTGAAAGCGCAGAGAGCGAGTGGATGCCGCAATTGCAGACGAATTTTTGATGCCCACAGACTGAGAGATTCCCAGCGAAGGAGCCACACGGGTCGCCAGCGTGACTTTTGGCCAGCGCTGCGCTTCTCGGTGCGGAGTGTACGGGACTGGGTGCCCTTTTAGTCAGGCTCGGCTGGTCCTATCCCCATAAGGAGAACAGCAATTGGAAGCACTGAGGACTGAGAGCAAGCACAGCTGAACCCGGGAAGCACAGCAAGCAAAGCTGAACCCGGGAAGGCCCAGCTCTGTGGGGAACGGGCGCCCCCCGAAGGAAAACTAAGAAACAGAAA
>CAUYQU010032344.1:0-13138 GCA_963574635.1 Cheracebus regulus
TTTTGCATTGGGTTAGAACATGTTCTTTTAGCTCACAGAAGTTTCTTATTATCCACCTTCTGAAGCCTGATTCTGTGAGTTCATCACACTCATCCTCCGTCAAGCCTTGTTCTCTTGCTGATGAGGAGCTGCGATCCCCTGTGGGAGGAGAGGCATTCTTATTTCGAGTGTTCTCAGCCTTTTTGCACTGGTTTCTTCCCATTTTTGTGGATTTATCCACCTGTCGTCTTTGTAATTGCCGACTTTCGGATTGGGTCTCTGAGTGGACGTCCGACTTGTTGGTTATGAAGCTTTCTCTGTTTCTTAGTTTTCCTTTGGGGGGCGCCCCCCTTCCCCACAGAGCTGGGCCTTCCCGGGTTCAGCTGTGCTTGCTCTCAGTCCTCAGTGCTTCCAATTGCTGTTCTCCTTGTGGGGATGGGACCAGCAGAGCCCGACTAAAAGTTAGGCACCCAGTCCCGTATACTCTGCACCAAGAAGCGCCGTGCCGGCCAAAAGAGTCGCACTGGCAAGCCATGTGGCTCCTTCGCCAGGAATCTCCCAGTTTGCGGGCATCAAAAATTCGTCTGCAATTGTGGCATCCACTCGCTCTCTGCGCTTTCACTGGGAGCATCCTGAGCTGCTGCTACGTGGCCATCTTGGATCTCTCTCCGCCCAGTGATTAAGTTTTTTCTGGTTCTTAGTATTCCGGTGGAGGATGCAGGTTACCAACAGAGCCGGACCTTCCCGGGTTCGCTGTGCTTGCTGTGAAACTCTCAGTTCTCAGCGCTTCCAATTGCTGTTTTCCTTGTGGGGATGGGACCCATCCGTCCCGTATACTCGGCACCAAGAAGCGCCGCACTGGGGCACCAGCAAAACAGCCGCGCCGGCCAAAAGAGTCGCGCTGGCGACCCGTGTGGCTCCTCTGCCGGGAATTTCCCAGTCTGTGGGCAACAAAAATTCATCGGAAAGTGTCCACTCGTTCTCTGCATCCACTCGTTCTCTGCACTTTCACTGGGAGCTACATTCCTGAGCTGTTGCTAATCGGCCATCTTGGATCTCTCTCCTCTCTCTTTTTTTTTTAATGGAGCATCAAGCAAGCAAGGCTCTCCTAATTTCTTTACATACATATATCCATATGTAATCCACATAAAAGGGGATTATCCTACATGGGTTCATGCCATGGGTGCTGTATTTGTTTTCTGATATAGTCATATTTTTCCTTTAACTTGTTCTGCTCTCCCAGATTGCCCATACTGACAGCCTGTGGAGTATCTTTTTTTTTTTTTGACAGAGCTTGCTCTGTTACCAGGCAGGATTGCAGTGGTGCAATCTCAGCTCACCGCAACCTCCGCCTCCCCAGTTCAAGTGATTCTCCTGCCTCAGCCTCCTGAGTAGCTGGGATTACAAGTGCCAGCTACCATACCCAGCTAATTTTTGTATTTTTAGTAGAGACGGGGTTTCACCATGTTGGCCAGGATAGTCTCGATCTCTTGACCTTGTGATCCACCCTCCTTGGCTTCCCAAAGTGTGGGGATTACAGGCGTGAGCCACCATGCCTAGCCAGAATATCCTTCTATGTGCATATAATCATGGTATCTATCTAATATACACATAGTACATATAATTACAATATAAAATATATACTAGGAATTTTTTGACTTGTTTATAAAAACAGGATATATATACTCCTCAGAATCATACTTTCCTTAAATACAGTATAGTCTCATTCAATATACCGGTAGCTCCAATTTTTTTTTTTTTTTTGTCTGCAAAATATACCACAGTGTAGAATATTACAGATGTTCCATAATTAATTCAATTATTTCCTTACTGGTAGATACTCAGTTTATTTTAGCCTTTTTTTTTTTTTTTTTTTTTTGACATTTAGAGTTTATTTTGGCTGGCCACGGTGGCTCACGCCTGTAATCCCAGCACTCTGGGAGGCCGAGGTGAGCAAATTATGAGGTCAGGAGTTTGAGACCAGCCTGGCCAATAAGGTGAAACCCCATCTCTACTAAAAATACAAAAATTAGCTGGGCGTGGTGGTAGGTGCCTGTAATCCCAGCTACTCAGGAGGCTGAGCCAGGAGAATCACTTGAATCCAGGAGGCAGAGGTTGCAGTGAGCTGAGATCGCACCACTGCACTCCTGCCTGGGCAACACAGTGAGACTCTGTCTCGTTAAAAAAAAAAAAAAGAGAGTTTAGTTTGTAGCTACGCATGTTGGCACACGCCTGTAATCCCAGCACTTTGGGAGGCTGAGGCGGGCGGATCACCTGAGGTCAAGAGTTCGAGACCAGCCTGGCCAACATGGTGAAACCTCGTCTCTACGAAAAAAAAAAAAATTAGTTGGAAGGCAGGTAACATATGCGCAAGGTGAAACAGTCAAATGAGATCCCAAGGTTTACAGTGAAAACTCCCTACCATGCCTGCCTCCACAGGCAACCACTACTATAAGGTTAATATGCCAATCTAGAAATGTTCCATGCATACATATGAAAATAAAACATATAGGCTGGGTACAGTGACTCATGCCTGTAATCTCAGCACTTTGGGAGGCAGAGGTGGGTGAATCACAAGGTCAGGAGTTCCAGACCAGCCTGGCCAACACAGTGAAATCCCCTCTCTACTAAAAATACAAAAAATTAGCTGAGTGTGGTGGCAGGTGCCTGTAATCCCAGCTACTTGGGAGGCTGAGGCAAGAGAACTGCTTGAATACGAAAGGTGGAGGTTGCAGTGAGCCGAGATCGTGCCACTGCACTCCAGCCTGGGTGACAGTGCGAGACTCCATATCAAAAAAAGAAAAAAGACAGTAAAACATATAAATATGTATGCATATCCTTTTTTATTATAACATAAACGGTAGTATGTTATAGTCCCCCCCCTCCAGACAACTTATTTTAAAAGAATACTCTTGTTATCAAGGGTGAGGGAGAGCTACACAGTGGCATAAAAAGACATCTAAAACAACAATTCAAGAACAAGTCCAAGGGCAACTTACATAGTTCTAGCCCATTTATATTTGAACAAATGGTCAAGCAAATTACACGACCAACAAATACCTGCAAGGCATTGAACAGTCTTGGAAGAAGCCGTTAAGGGTAGCTTCCTCTGAGGGGAGGAGTGGGATTGACATTGAGGTGCGAGGACAGTGTGAATGGGGTAATTCTACCTGCACTCTATTCTGCAGAGCCAAATTCCTTGAACAATGCATTGCTTCTGCACTTAAAAATAACTAAACAGAATCTAAAACCTCAAAGCAAAAACAAGAAAAAGCATTCTTTGCTAGAAGTTTTTAATCTTTTTTTTTTTTTTTTTGCAGAGAAATGCCTCATTACCCATTCTGCAGGTGAGGGACAATACCCAGGGTGAGCATATCCAACCCGGAACGCTGCCTCCATCCCTCCCGCCGCCGCCGCCGGCTCCATGAGTATGAAAACAGTAGACACACCTAACTTGCCCTGCCCACCTCCACTAGGCTCAATCCCGCAGTCCAACCCCGCGTCCCAATCCCACAGTCCGACCCCGCGTCCCAATCACGCAGTCCGACCCCGTGACCCAATCACGCAGTCCAATCTGGATTTGCTCCTTCTGCCGAAATTCCCCACCCCTACCACCCCTCCGGACTTCGGGCCTCCGCTAGCCTTCTGGAGACCCGGTGCTAGGCTAGGCCCGAACACTCGCCTTTGCCACAATTTTATTTAAAATGTGATGTACAACGCAGTACTTACTCCTTGCCACCATCAAGATCCTGCACATCCTTAAGGTATAGGGAAAAATCTATTACTCCAACCTAAATGAAATAAAATGCACATGTTTAAATTCAAAAAAAATCTTCTATTTTTCACAAACCTTAACAACCTTTGAAATTCAGGGTATTTACATTCTTATCTCTTTCCTATGAACATTTAGTTAGGTTAACAAGCTCTATGAAGTGGCAGCCAATTGAACAAACCAAAAAAACCCAACCCTATCACCTTCTAGAAGAAAAAGTTAGTAGATATCAGATTTTAGAGAATATTCTGAAATTTCATGACCCAGTTTAGTTTTCTCTGTTTATTCACTAATCGAATTGTTTACAAAAGATCAACAAAATTATTTGTGTACAAAGTAATTACAGTAAAAATATCTGGATCTCTAAAGTGGTGACCTCAGCTGACATTTCTGACTCTTTCTTCCCCCAAATCTTTGTAAAATGGTCTAAACAGTATTTCAGGAAAATTCTCCACTCCCTAGTTGGAGAACCAAGACCCCTTACACCACATCTAAACAACAACAGCTTTGTCAAGAAATAAAGCACTTGAGAATGAGTAAATGAGGTCATTCTTATCTGAAATATAGGAAAACCGGGTGCACCCTAATGTTTATCAATAGTTGAAATCAATCATGTTACAGCCATATCACAGAACCTAGGCAACTATTAACAAAGATTGCAGTGGATGCATGTGTAGTAATATAGAAAAGCTGGGCACAGTGGCTCATGACTCTACTCCCAGCACACTGGGAGTCTGAGGTGGGTGGATGGCCTGAGCTCAGAAGTTCAAGACCAGCCTGGGCAACACAGTGAGACCCCACGTCTACAAAAATACAGAAATTAGCCAGATGCGGTGGTACATGCCTCTAGTCCTAGCTACTTGAGAGGCTGAGGTGGGAGGATTGCTTGAGCCCTGAAGGTTGAGGCTGCGGTGAGCTGAGATCATGCCATTGCGCTCCAATCCGAGTGACAGAGTGAGACATTGTCTCACACACACACAAAAACAAAACAAAAGATACCCAACAAAACTCAAGGATACAATTTCAAGTCAAGGAATAATATGTACACCTCATTGTAGTAATTCTACTTATGTTGCAACCAAGGCTATGTGTAATGGTTCTAACATATGTCTGCAACCTCTCTGGCACACCTACCAAAAGGCAACTATATTTCCAACTTTCGACTCTGGGAGGCCTAAGGGCCTGTCTTGATGAGTAAAATGCAGCAGAAATGATGCCCACTTCTGCAGCTAGGTTAAAAAGGGCAATACAGCTTCCACCCAGCTCTTTCTCTTGCGGCATATGCATTTGAAGTTCTGAGCTTTCATGTAAAAAGTCTTGGCTGCCCTGAAGCCACAATGCTGGAGACCATGTAAAGATACAGATGTCCAAGAAACCCCTGCCATTCCAGCCCCCAGCTCCTTGGTCTTCTCAGTACAGCAGACAGACGTGGGAGAAAGCAAGCCTTCAGGTGATTCCGGCCCCAGCCACCATCTGACTGTAATCTCAGCTCTTGAACAAGAACAAAACAGCTGAACCCAGTCAGCCCCCAGCTGTGAAAGATACAGTGATTGTTATTGTTTAACTGCTGCTGACTTGTTACACAGTAATAGAAGACCAGAAAAGATTTAATTTAAAACAAACCCTATGTGAAGATAAATGCATAGAAAAAGTAGAAAAGCTTCTAGAAGATTTCCCCCAGAATCTTTACCATTACCTGTGGGAAAGGGAGAGGGACTGGGGCAGGGGCGGAGGGTGGGGTGAGAAGAGGAGGTTGAACTTCTCTTTTCACATTATACACTTTGGTACTAACTTTTCAACAAGCAAGAATTTATTTTATAATAAAAAACCAAATCTAAAAAAATTCAGCCAAAAAAAACAACAATAGAAAGATGAGAAAGAATATCCAAAGCAAAAATTAATGGATTAGAAAGCAAATAAAGCCCTACTACCAAAGTAGAAGTGATAAATAAGAGCACTAGTTTGTCAAAGTTCAACAAAGCAGACAAATTTCTACTAAGTGTGATCAATATTTAGCAAATACATACTATAAATGAAAACAGATTTTTCTAAAGCCGTAAGAGAATGCTTTCATACAACTCTAGCATAATAGATATGAATGAAATGATTTCTAAAAAAAATTATAAATGGGCCGGGCATGGTGGCTTACGCCTGTAATCCCAGCACTTTGGGAGGTTGAGGCGGGTAGATCACGAGGTCAGGAGTTTGAGACCAGTCTGGCCAACATAGTGAAACCACGTTTCTACTAAAAATACAAAAAATTAGCCAAGTGTGGTGGTATGCATCTGTAATCCCAGCTACTAGAGAGGATGAGGCAGGAGAATCGCATGAACCTGGGAGATGGAGATTGCAGTGAGCTGAGATTGTGTCGTTGCACTCCAGCCCGGGGACAGTGCGAGACTCTGTCCAAAAAAAAAAAAAAAAAAACTATAAATGACTTTAAAAATTTCCCAAGACGTAGAAAACCAATAAATTGATCAAAACTATGCAAAAAGTTAAGGTAGTCAAAGAACAAACACCAAAAAAAAAAGGAATAAGGGTGAAGTAGTCATACCAGTAAGTTCTGGCAAGCCTGAAAAGAAAAAATAATTCCTGATCTAGTAAACTGGTAGAAAACAGGAAAAGGAAGGCTATTTTCCAGTTTATTTTATTTTATATGTTTATTTATTTATTTGTTTTTTTGTGACAGAGTCTTGCTCTGTTGCCCAGGCTGGAGTGCAGTGGCGTGATCTTGGTTCACTGCAGCCTCTGCTTCCCAGGTTTCAGTGATTCTCCTGCCTCAGCCTCCTGGGTAGCTGAAATTACGGGTGCACGCCACCACACCTGGCTTATTTTTGTATTTTTAGTAGAGACAGGCTTTCACCATGTGGCCAGGCTGGTCTCAAACTCCTGACCTCAGGTGATCCACCCGCCTTGGGCTCCCAAAGTGCTGGGATTATAGGTGTGAGCCACCATGCCCGGCCTTCCAGTTTATTTTATGAGGCTAATATAATTCTGACACCAAAAGATGCAAAGGCAGTATAGAAAATTCAGGACAGTTTCACTTAAAAGCAGCGACACAAAAATTCCAAACAAACAGTAAACATGAAATCCAAGGGTTTACAATGATCAAGTAGGGCTTATTTTAGAAATTCAGGGCTAATATTCAGTAAGAAACCTATGCATTAATTGAATTATATTTATGGGTTAAAAACAGCTATGACATGTTGATAGATCCAAAAAAAAGTATTTGACAACATTCAACATTCATTTCTAATAAAAACACAAAGTAAACTGTAGTGGAACAGCACTCTCTAAACGTGAGAAACAGCATCCCTCGGAAAGCAGCAGCAAACACGTATGCTTTATGATGACACACTATAGGCACTGCCGTTCAAAACAACAGTAGACCAGAATGCTCACTCACATCTATTATCTAATTAAACTCTCAACGGAGTTTTTATTCTGGAATTTGACAAAATGATGCCCATGTTCATCTGGCAGAATGGATGGCCCAGAAATGTTTGAAACAGAAGTACAGTAGAGTAGGCAGGTGCTTAACTACCAGAGTCTAGAATATACTACATGGCTCCAGTCATTAAAAGAATGAGCCACTGGCATAGGAACAGAGATTCAGGGATCTAACAGAAAAGTTCAGAAATAAACCAATGCATATTATGGATATTTCACATATTATAAAAGTGGACTTTCAAATTAGTAGAAAAAAGTGTATTACATAAATGATACTGAGAAAATTGGTTGGCCGGGCGTGATGGCTCAAGCCTGTAATCTCAGTACTTTGGGAGGCCAAGGCAGGCGGATTACCTGAGATCAGGAGTTCAAGACCAGCCTGGCCAACATGGTAAAACCTTGTCTTTATTTAAAAAAAAAAAGAGAGAGAGAGAGAGAAAATTGATTAACTATTTATAAAATAAATTTAGATTCCTACTTCACACTATGCCAAAACAAATGACAAAAATGTGTAAAATTTACATGTTTTTACATATAAAGTGTGTAAAAAACTATCCAGGTGGAAGAGGAAAAGGCCTTGGCCTAGTCCTCCAGGGTCCCAGACTGTGGAGATTGAAGGGGCAAGTCTGGCCTTTCCTGGGTCAGCACAGGGTACCCAGGTAGGGGCACAAGCTCACTATCCATGGCCAGCCTACTTATATTTGGAGAGGTATTCCCTGTCATCCACACTGGGCTTAATCATCACTGCCAGGCTTCTAGCCAGTGGGACAAACTTCCCCGTGCTCGTCTGTGTACTGGAAGGCCTGGACCAGCCACAGAGCCTCATCCACAGAGCACACCACAGGCAAATCATTAACAGTGACCTGGCAAGGTCACCTCTGCCATCGATGATAAAGAGGCCCTGGCAGGCAATGCCCTCATCTGTTTTCAGCATGCCATAATCCTCAGACAAGCTTCCTGTCATGTTAGTAGGCAGGGGATGCTCAGGGAGCCCAAGCCTCCCTCCTTCCGGGGGTTGTAGATCCAAGCCAGGTGGGTGAACTGAGTCCACCAAGATGCCCAGCACTTCATAGCCCAGCTTACGGAAATCCTCAGCATAGTCGCTGAACACTATGATCTCCGTGGACCACTGAAAAGTGAAGTCCAGAGGGTAGAAAAAGAGGATGACGTATTTCCCTTTGTAGTCGACAGCTTCACCCCCTCTAAGGCCATCCACCAGGGCAGTGGCCTTGAAGTCAGGGGCTGGCTTTCTGAGCTGCACCTGACCAGAGGCCATGACCGAAAGCTGCATGGGTAAAGGCTGGATGCACGGACAACCAGACGTGTGGACTCGCGTTCTGGCACCCCACATTTGATGTTAAAAGTTAGGGTAATTTTTAGATAGAGAAGGACCTTCAAAGCACAATACTTTAGAAGGTATAAAGGAAACATTTGCTAATTTGGTTGCCAAAAAATAAAACATTTTACAGAGCAAACCACCCCCGAGAAACCAGAAAAAAAAATTCCTAACAAATAATTCTGAAAAAGGGTCAACATGCTTAGTCTTTAATGAAGTACAGAAAGAAAACTCAAAAATGGACAAAGGATATGAAAAATGCTGAACCACCAATGATAAATAAAACATGAAAATACTTGTAAATTTGAGACAATAAGTTGTTTTGTCAATGAAACTGAAAAAGACCTAGAATGCTCATCACATCCAGTGTCAGGAGGAAATGGGTTCTCTCCCACACTGCTGGTGGGTGTCTATAATGAAGACCTTTCTGGAGGTCCGTTTTACATTATCTAGCAAAATGTAGGCTATATACTTTGACACAACAACCCCAAATTTATCCTAAGGAAATAAATGGACAAGAGTACAAAAAACTTTAAGGATGTTTATAATATTGGGTTTTTGTTTTTTTTTTTTTCAGATAGAGTCTGGCTCTATTGCCCAAACTGGAGTGCAGTGGCATGATTATAGCTCACTGCAGCCTTGATCTCCTAGGCTCAAGCAATCCTCCCGCCTCAGGCTCCAGAGTAGCTGGGATGACAGGCAGCATGCCACCACGCCTGGCTAATTTTTTTTGCTTTTAGTAGAGACAAGGTCTCACTATGTTGCCCAGGGTGATCTCAAATTCTTGGGCTCCAGTGATCCTCCTGCCTTGGCCTCCCAAAGTGTTGGGATTACAGGCATCAGCCATGTGCCCAGCAATAATATTGTCACAATATGGAAACAATCTAAATTAATAACGTAATTAATAAGGTACTGGTTACATAATGGGTATGTTAAAAAAATGAAATACTACATAGCCATTTAAAATGGTTTACATATCTTGTTATTGAGAACTGTGTGGAACATGTTGTTAAATTTTTAAAAATTACAAAATGGTATGCTTAGAATAATCATAGTTTGCTTTCACACACACAAAAAACTCCACCAAATATCCCACTCTAAAATACACAAACATAAACACACACACGCACGCACACACCTTTATTCATGCACACACCTTTATTCATGTGCTGGAAGGATGTATACCACAATGTAACATGGAATTCTCCATCAGAATAATGAGAGTATGAGTGATGTTTAGTGACTTTTCAAAACTACTTCTCTGAATTCAAAAAAAGATATTTTTCAGCATGCAAAAACAATAAAACTTTTTTTTTTTTAAAGGGAGGAGACGTTACAAAAAAACATTGGCCTGCACATGAAGAGATCAGGGAAGCTTTAGATTCATGAAATACAGTGCAGGGAAAAGGCTGGACATTATGCTAGATAATGTAAAATAATCCCTTTCTTCTGGGCAGTGGCCCAGCCACAGCTGCAGATGCCCTGAAGAGGGGGTGGAAGTGAGGAATGGGTCAGGGTGTCTATTCCCCCTCAGACATTTACAATTCCTGCAACCAGGAGTTTGGGCCTTGGCTCTGGTCACCAGCTCCCGTGCAGGAGGAAAGCCCACCCCAAGAGGGCTGTCCTTCCCAAAGAGCACCTACACCTTACTGGTTACTCTCAATTGTGCCCTACTTTATCAACCCGATTTCCCAAATCTCTCCTGACTCTATCTTCCTACTCCCCATCCAAACTTTCAGGACTTCTAGACTAGTCTCCTCAAAGCTTTTGCTGTATCTATTCTTGGCCACTTCTAACTCATGACCCGAATGGCTGCTAGATTGAGCTTTCTCAAATCCAGGCACGATCATTTCCGTGTACTTCTTAAAAACTTCCAACAGCAGCCAGGCACGGTGGCTCTTGCCTGTAATCCCAGCACTTTGGGAGGCCAAGGCAGGCGGATCACCTGAGGTCAGGAGTTCGCGACCAGACTGACTAACGTGGGGAAACCCTGTCTCTATTAAAAAAAAAGAAAGAAAGAAAAAAAAAAACAAAAAACAAACAAACAAAAACTTCCAACAGCTTCCCAAAGCTCAGGGGATAAAAGCTACACCCTTCAGCATGACATTCATGGCCTAAAAACTGGGCCCAGCTTCCACTTTCACCTCACCCACGGAGCATCCTCTGCTCCAGCCATGGAGAGCTGTCTGCCTATTCCCAAACCTGCCGAGCTTTCCAGGTGTACTTCTAGCTATGCAACTTCTTCACCCTTCTGAGACCTTCCCCAGCTGCTTCCCCACCTGCCCCTGGCCGGTCCTCTACCAGAGGGCTCTTTGCCATTGGCCCTTCTTTAGTTTTAGTATCTGTCTGCAGATCCTTTGTAAAGTCCCTGGACTAATGAAGGTGTTTCATCTAGAGCCAAAATTTCACTTTACCTGAGAATCCAAGTCTTCTCCTTTTAAGCAGAGATTGGCATCGAGAACATTGAGTCCCACCAGCAGACCGACAATCACCATCCCTTCTTCCTCCATCATTAAAGCCTCAGGCTCATAGAACTCACTAAAAGAGATGA
Source organism: Cheracebus regulus (assembly GCA_963574635.1). Taxonomy (NCBI): domain Eukaryota; kingdom Metazoa; phylum Chordata; class Mammalia; order Primates; family Pitheciidae; genus Cheracebus; species Cheracebus regulus. The sequence goes on from CAUYQU010032344.1 coordinate 11,089, forward strand.
ACAGGCCAGAGCGACGCTCAGAAACAGCTTCGCCATCACCATTCCTTCCCCACCCTGCAATGCCTTTTCAACTGTACCCTGGAGCCAGGAGATACCACTGTGGGTTTCCTCCCTCCCTTTCATTTCCCTTCACTGCTTCAAGGGCCACTTTTTCTTCTCTGTCCTCTCTTCTCCTTCCGTGCCTTAGAATGGGCTCTCCCCTCCCCCTGTCTAAGGTTAACTCCTCCATGCAGACCCTGGACCCCAGTTCTTCTCATCTCCTCTTGGCCACTGCACTCCTATCACTCTCCCTTCCTGTGTCTCCACTGGCTCCTCTTCTGTGTTGGTATGAACTACTTCTCCACTTATGCTCATATAAACAGGAAATGGGATCCCACATCCAAGCATAAAACTCCTTCTTGCATCCCACTAGCAATATCTGCTGCTTTTACTTCCTTATTGCCCAGTTATCTCGGCCATTTGCAGTGGGGGTCAATCCCCTGTCTGTTACTGCTCTGGTCAGCAATGATTTGCTAATGTACCAAATCCAGTGGCATCCAGGCCACTGTGTGTGTGTGTGTGTGTGTGTGTGTGTGTGTGTGTGTGTGTGTGTGTGTGTGTGTGTGTAAGAACTTTTATCTTAAGAATTACTTCATTAGTGGCTGGGTGCGATGGCTCATGCCCATAATCCTAACACTTTGGGAGGCTGACGCGGGCAGATCACCTGAGGTCAGGAGTTTGAGAACAGCCTGACCAATATGATGAAACCCCGCCTCTACTAAAAATCAAAAATCAGCTGGGCGTGGTGGCATGCACCTGTAATCAGAGCTACTCGGGAGGCTGAGACAGGAGAATCGCTTGAACCTGGGAGGCGGAGGCTGCAGTGAGCCAAGATCATGCCATTGCACTTCAGCCTGGGCAACAAGAGCAAAACTCCATCTCAAAAAAAAAAGAAAAAGAAAAAGAAAAAGAATTATTTCATTAGTAAAGTGAAGGATATGGTAATTACCCTGATTTGATCATTATGTAGTATATACATGCACATGGTACCTCATAAATATGTACAATTTTATGTCAATTATAAATAAAAAATTAATTGAAAAAGTTTATTCCAACAAAATCTATAACAAAGTTACTTAGTATAACTGTACTCAGAGTATGTGAAATATTGTAAATCATTATTTGTGGTATAAAGATATGTTTGATAATGAGCTATGACTTAAAACCACTGAGAAGAGAGATCCAAGATGGCCAATTAGCAACAGCTCAGGAATGTAGCTCCCAGTGAAAGCGCAGAGAACGAGTGGATGCCGCACTTTCCGAAGAATTTTTGTTGCCCACAGACCGGGAGATTCCCAGCAGAGGAGCCACACGGGTCGCCAGCACGACTCGTTTGGCCGGCGCGGCTGTTTTGCCGGTGCCCCAGCGCGGCGTTTCCCGGTGCGGAGTATACGGGACGGACGGGCTCGGCTGGTCCCATCCCCACAAGGAAAACAGCAATTGGAAGCGCCAAGGACTGAGAGTTTCACAGCAAGCACAGCGAACCCGGGAAGGTCCGGCTCTGTGGAGAAGGGGCGTCCGCCAAAGGAAAACAGAAAAACTTCATCACCGGGCGGAGAGAGATCCAAGATGGCCACGTAGCAGCAGCTCAGGATTGTAGGTCCCAGTGAAAGCGCAGAGAGTGAGTGGATGCCGCAATTGCAGATGAATTTTTGATGCCCACAGACTGGGAGATTCCCGGAGAAGGAGCAACACGGATCGCCAGCGCAATTCTTTTGGCCGTCGCGGCGCTTCTCGGTGCGGTGTGTACGGGACTCGTTGCCCTATTAGTCGGGCTCGGCTGGTCTCATCCCCACAAGGAGAACAGCAATTGGAAGCGCTGAGGACGGAGAAAGCACAGCTGAACCCGGGAAGGCCCAGCTCTGTGGGGAAGCGGCGCCCCCTGAAGGAAAACTAAGAAACAGAAAATACTTCATCACCAACAAGCCGGACGTCAACTCAGATACCCACTCTGAAAATCGACAATTACAAAGACGACAGGTGGATAAATCCACAAAAATGGGAAGAAACC
>CAUYQU010032345.1:0-29068 GCA_963574635.1 Cheracebus regulus
TTTTTATTGAGACAATCTGGCCAAGTTAGCTTCACTTTGCTCTGTTTACTCTTCCACAGATGCCCTGTGTTAATAAAAACAACAACAATAACAAAAATTTTGGAGACAGAATCTTGCTCCATTGCCCAGGCTGGAGTGCAGCCACTGCGCCTGGCTCATGTGCTCTTTTTATGCACAAGTGACAGTCATGTTCTTTTAACAGAGAACCTAAATGTGTTCTTTCACAAGTGTCTTTACTGGCCAAAGCTAATCATGAAGACAGCTGTGAAACACGAGAGTAGCTGCAGAACTTTGGCTTTGTGCTTAGCATATAAAAATGCCTAGTTTCTCCATTTGAAGGAATTTTGATATTAAACCTTCTGCCAGGCTGGGTGCGGTGGCTCACACCTGTAATCTCAGCACTTTGGGAGGCTGAGGCGAGGATCACTTGAGGTCAAGAGTTCGAGACTAGCCTAGCCAAGACGACGAAACCTCGTCTCTACTAAAAATATAAAAATTAGCCAGGTATGGGGGTGGGCGCCTGTAATCCCAGCTACTCGGGAGGCTGAGGCAGGAGAATCGCTTGAACCCTGGAGGCAGAGTTTGCAGTGAGCCGAGATTGCACCACTGCACTCCAGCCTGGGCCACAGAATGAGACTCCATTTCAAATAATAATAAGTCAAGAATCTACTGCATTCTTACTAAGTGGAAGGACATGACAAGTTTACTCTTTCTCATTCCCAAGGGTTTCTGCCGACCAAGTTCCTCATACTCTGGAGTAATTCAATTGCCAATATCAGGAACAGTTACCTGCAGTCCCGTTTAAGAACTTTGGACAAGAAATATGGAGAAGCATTTATTTCCCTGGGGACGAAACAGTATAGCCAGGTTGTGTTGTACTGGCAGCACCAAGACCTCCCAAATGACAGCGGAACTTTGTGCTCTTTCAAACTTTTTTTGTAAATGTGTTTGTGATATGCAGTGCCCTCTCCAGAGCAGGCTCAGGCAGCAGCCCTTCTCATCTGACCCTAAGGATAGTACTGCTCCTCTTGGGAACTTGTGCAACTGTCATGAGCATGAGGGTTGCACACTGACACATTACCCTTGTGCAAGGTTACCTCTGCCCTTTACTGCAGCCAGGCACCAATCCCTAGATAGGACCAGGCAGCCTGGGACTGGCACTGATTTAAACAAGAGAGGGCTGTGTTCTACCCACATGTGTAAGAATGAAATCTCCAAAGGCCACTGCTTTGTTCTCCAACTTGTGTGAAATCTAAATAGTGCTCCAAAATGAAATCCTTGCTCCTCCAGAATTGTACCACATATACTTGTTTTAACTCTTTATCAGTAAAAGCAAAACAAAACAGAACAAAACAAACAAACAAACAAAAACCAGGCACAGTGACTCACATCTATAATCCCTGCACTTTGGGAGGCCAAGGAGTGGAGGATCACTTGAGGCCAGGAGTCAAGACCAGCTTGGGCAACATAGGGAGATCCTATCTCTAAAGTAATAATAATTTTTTTTTAATTAGCTAGGTGTAGTGACATGTGCCTGTAGTCTTAGCTACTCAGCAGGATCACTTAAGCCCAGGAGTTAAAGGCTGCTGTGAACTATGATTATGCCACTGCATGCCAGCCTAGGTGATAGAGCCAGATGCTGTCTTGAAAAAACAAAAAACAAAACAACTCAACAATAATAATTTCTATCATTTGTATTTGTTTTTCATTTACAATGTGTTTTTTTGTACATCCTCTTATCTACCTCACAAGTTGGCAATTTTTGTGAGTCAGGAAACAGGTTCAGAGACATTCAGTGACTTCTCCAAGGACACAAAACAGAGTTGAAACTCGAACCAAGGTCTTTCCAATACACCATAGCTGTGTCATCAGGCCATAGACCTTGAACATCCTCCACCAATACCTCAGTCCTTTAGTCTCCGTTAATCCGCTGTTTCTGCTCAGCCAGAATGCCTTTCTACCAGTCCCAAATTCATAGCCTTCCACATGCATCAGACCTCCCCTCTTAATGAGGAGGAAGCCACTCTCCCGGCTTTTGTTAGACAGGGGGCCTAATCCCTTCCATCTTTGCCTGCAAACTCCATCACAGTAACTCTGGCCAACATAGAGATGTGCCTTATGAATCATCACCTTATTTGTAAGATGATGGTGCCAGCCTATATGGGCAGACCCAAAGTCAGTTCATGATGATGCTTAGACCTGTCTACCACAAAATGAGAAAAACAAGGACAATATAGTGAATTTTGATAGCACTGAATTTATCAGATTAAGGATTATTCTTTATTCTGAGATTATGGCCTTTTTTTTTTTGCAGGGGTGGAGGCAGGTAAGTTTAAAATATCTTTTTTTTTTTTAATAAAATTATGATGCTAGTATTATAGCTGTAGTTTGAAAAGTTTAATGTCCTCACTTGGCAAAGTACCAAAGTGGCAACCTTATGTCTTTCCCCAAAATGTCTTAGAAGGTTTTCTTAGTCTTGGAATTCTAGACATATGGGAACTACTGGTTTAGGGGATGATTTAATATTCTCTGACTGCCAGGAGTGTCACCAGTGGTGTTAGATGCCTCAGTGAGGTAATAGCTGATATGGGTTCCCTAAATGTCATTTAGTTAAAATGTTAGCCTCGTGCTTACTATAGGCACATGAGTGTCACCACTTTCTACCAAATAACTTATGAAAATAGTGACACAGCAAAGTAACTTGGTGTATGGAAATACCTCCCAATTACACAGACTATTCATGTATTAAATAAAGGGAGGACTCTGGAGAGGCTAATGTCTCAAAGGTAGTATGCTGTATTGAGCAGGGATCCCCAACCCCCGGGTAGAGCTCAGCCTGTTAGGAACTGGGCGGCAAAAGAGGCGAGTGGCCATTACCACCTGAGCTCCACCTCCTGTCCGAGCAGCAGAGGCATTAGATTCTCACAGGAACGTGAACTATTGTGAACTGTGCATGCGAGGGATCTAGGTTGTGTGCTCTTTATGAGAAATTAACTAGTAGTTGATGAACTGAGATGGAACAGTTTCATTGTCTTCCACAAAACTGGTCCCTGCTGCCAAAAAGGTTGGGGACTGCTGAGAACAGAGAGTCTTAAGTCAGATAACCAAGGTTCAAGTCCCAGCGATGTCTTGCAATGTCACACTTAGGAGACAAATTACTTATCCTAAGTCTCAATTTCCTCATCCTTAAAATGAAAGCAATACTAATGGTGCTAACTCTTTAAGACTGTCCTGAGACATGTATAAAGCATATTAAGCATACATATCTCATGTCATGTTTGCTGTACAGCTAGCACTTGATAGACATTTATTATAGATAGGCTTGGAGAAAAAGGCAATGGGGTTAGTGGAAAAGAATTCTGAGGTCCAGATGGGATAGGATAAGAAAAGCAACAGGGCTTGGGAAGGTTTAAAAAAATTGTTTGTTTTGAGAGGGAGTCCCTCTCTGTTGCCCAGGCTGGAGTGCAGTGGTGCAACCTCAGCTCACTGCAACATCTGCCTCCTGGGTGCAAGCGTCTCCTGCCTTAGCCTTCCCAGTAGCTGGGATTACAGGCACCCACCACCACGCCTGGCTAATTTTTGTATTTTTAGTAGAGATGGGGTTTCACCATGTTGGTCAGGCTGGTTTAGAACTCCTGACCTCAAGTAATCCACCCACCTCCGCCTCCCAAAGTGCTGGGATTACAGGTGTGAGCCACTGAGCCCAGCCTAAAAATGTTTTTAATCATCATCTAACACGAGAAAAGAGAAAGGTTTAATTTAGGTTTGGTCAGGGCTGTTGTACAACAGCAGAAAATTATCAAGATCTAAAGGAGAGGTAAGAAAAAATGAAAAGACTAAGTGTCTTTATGGGCTATTTGGCTCTGGAGGAGAAAGCCTGGTAAAAGGGATTTTGTTGCATCAAGGTGAGTTAGATCCCAGGCCAGGGAAGCAAACTTGGTCTGTATAGGAAATCTACCTTTTTTTGTATGTACCAGAAGCTCAGCAACAAATAATTTTCCTCAAAAACCTGGTTTTAAAATGTGCTAACTAGACACAGATCTAGAATATAGCCCCCAAATTTAAATTCCAGAAATATGTTATACAGGCTGAAAATAATTAATTTAAAACAAAATTATCGTAAAAAGCAAATAACAAAATGTGACGCATGACTACTATAATTCTGGGTTTTAAAACAATTTAGTTAAAAGGCATTTTTGGGGAAACAAATGAACTTTAAATAAGGACCATATTTTAGGAGATATTAGTGTTGTTTTTCTTAGGTGTGATAAATGGTGTTGTGGTTATATAAGAAAAAGTACTTATTCCTACTTGCTGCATGTGAATTATTTTGGGCCAAATTGTCATGAGGTCTGCAATTTACTTTCAAATAATGCAGGAGAGAGGAATCTTTCTATACAGAAAAACTACAGAGCTAGTAGGGCAAAATGCTAAGAAGTGAATTTAGGTGAAGGATCTACAGGTGTTAATTGTATTACTGCACTACACGTTCAACATTTTTTTGTAGATTTGCATGTTTTCTAAATTAAAAGTTTGGAGAAAAACTTACTGGATTGCGCCTCCACTTACAAATATAAAAATGTCTCAGCGAAGGGAAGAAAAGCGAAAGAGACAGGGCACTGCTTCGGTTTCCCCACGTGCGAAGCGTGGAGGAGGCTGCAGTTTCAGACGCTTGCCTGGGCGCTGTTTTCCCTCGTCTGGGCTCAGTGCGGCGACTTGCAGCAAGGGAAGCCACCTACGTGGCATTGGCTTCGCTGGCGCCACGATTATCTTAAAATGTTTTCTAAATTATTTGAATTGCGATGAGAATATGTGGTTCTGGGGAAGGTAATCATGGTGATTAAATAGTGAGATTTAAAAAACACCGAAAGAGTCTCGCGTGCACGTGGAGGAATGTGAACATGGCGAGCGGCAGCACAGCGCGGAGAGATGCTCCGGGTGCCGGCAGAGCTGCAGGGTGGAGCGGCGGTCTCCGGCCTCAGTGAGCTGAGCAATGCTGCGATGCTCCGGGCGGGCGCTCACAGGGTTAACGCCGGGCAGGGGACCGCGCTTCCTCTGCCCGCCCACATTCCGCCCCTGAATAGGGGCAGTAGTCTGTTGCCGGTGGGGTGATTTTGCCCCTCGGCGTCCGACCTCCCCACTGGCCAGGCTTGCGCCCCTCCCGGGACGGCCCTGAGCTCCGCAGTCACGTTACCTTCCCCGCTATTCACGCGGCCCTGCGGGGTTACAAAGAGGGATATTAAGAAGTCTGTGGGCATCGCAGGGGCCCGGAACGTGGGGACAATTACGGTGGCTCCGAAGGCCCCTGTCGCCCAGCCTTGTAATCTGACCCCTTCCATGATGTTATTGGGGGCCCTGTGTTTGCAGATCTGTTTCTTTGTCTGAATTTTGGCAATAAAATGAGCTACAACTTCACAAATGTGTGTGTGCCCTTTCATTAAATCCGCATTAACCAGACAAAAAGGAGACACTTTCATTGATTTGCCTTTGTCTAGTTTATAAAGCATATTTTACAAAATATAAACCTTTTTAATAATAGGGAGAAAATCAGGTTATAAGTCTATGGAGACCTAAATGAAAATACATATTTTCACAAATAATGCTCCAGAACCAAGTCTAATCATTTAACCTCTTGTGATTAACCACATTTTAGGATTTTTTCTTTTTTTTTCTTTTTTCTTTTTTATTTTTTTTTAAAAGCCAGTCAAATTTAGCAGTGGGGGGTTATATACCAACTTTAGTGACACCAATGTTAATAAGTTCTGATAACCCACTACCATCGGACCAGCCAGGATTTTTTGACAGCTTCAGCTGGCACGATTTAAAAAATATAAAGTATATAAACCATAAAGGAGGCCTGGTGCAGTGGCTGACGCCTGTAATACCAGCACTTTGGGAGCCCGAGGCAGATGGATCTCTTGAGGTCAGGAGTTTGAGACCAGCCTGGCCAACGTGGGGAAACCCTCTCTCTACTAAAAATACAAAAATTAGCTGGGCATGGTGGTGTGCACCTGTAATCCCAGCTACTCAGGAGGCTGAGGCATGAGAATTGCTTGCACCTGGGAGGTAGAGGTTGCATAAGCTCAGATTGCACCCCTGCATTCCAGCCTGGGCAACAGAGCAAGACTCTATTTCTAAAGAATAAGTTAAATTAAATTAAAAGAGCATAAATGCTTCATTTTTATTACATGACTCAATGACCATGAAAATTAAAGACAGTATGATTAAGTGGGTGTCGGTCCATTTTATGTTACTAAAACAGAAAATTACCAAGACTGGGTAATTTATAAAGAAAAGAGGTTTATTTCTTACCTTTCTGGAGACTGGAAAGTCCAAGATCTGGCAACTGCATCTGCTTAGCTTCCAGTACAGGTCCGGTGCCGCATCATCACATGGCAGAAGGCGTCACAGGGACATGGAGTGCGGTGCACTGAGAGCCAAACTGGCTTTCGTAAGATACTTACTCTCATGATAAGTATCATGAGGAAGGCCTGGTTTTTAGATACATCTACATTTTTATTAGCTTTTGCCCCAACGTCAGTAAACATTCCTCACCTGAGTGCTTAACGAGCAGCAAGGCAGTGCAAAGCAGAAGGAGGAATCAAAGAACAATTACATACTAGCACCTGCACCATGCCTGCTGGCCAAGTGTTTTTCTTGAAAAAACCTAAAAACATCAGCTTTTTTTCCTTTGCCTTAGTAATTCCCCAAGCTTTGCTGTTCATTGGAATCACCTGGATGTTTTTTGGAACATTCTGATGACAGACTCGCACCCTAGACATTATGACTTAATTGTGGGGATTTTTTTTTCTTTTCTTTTTTCTTTTTTTTGAGATGGAGTCTGGTTCTGTTGCCCATGCTGGAGTGCAGTGGTGCAATCTTGGCTCACTGCAATCTCCGCTTCCTGGGTTCAAGCGATTCTCCTGCCTCAGCCTCCCGAGTATCCCGGGCTAGAGGCACGTGCCGCCATGCCCGGCTAATTTTTGTATTTTAACCCACTCCTGTGATAACCCATTAATCCATTCATTATTGGATTAAATCATTCATGAGGGCAGAGCCCTCCTGGCCCTAATCTACCTCTTACTACGGTTATATCGGGGATTAAGTTTCAACATGAATTTCAGACGGGACAAACATTCAAACCATAGCAGCATGCAAAGCAAAATGACATTTACTATTACTAGAGGAAGTAAATTAGCACACATAGGTAGTATCTAATGGTTAGAGGGCTTCTGCAGTTGCTGTTCTGTGCCTAGAATGCTCTTCCCCCAGTACTCCCCATGACTCACTCCTCCACTTCCTTTAGAGTTGTTCAGATGCCATCTTCTCAGTGAGGCCTTCTAAACCACCTCATGTTAAATTCCACTGCATCAGCGCCTTCTCCCACAACTCACTCCCAATCCTCCTCACCCTGCTCTGTTTCCTCCTATATGATTAATCACATTCTTAATTCAATATAATTTACTTACTTACATTTACTGTCAGTCTCCCCCGCTACTAAAAGGTAAACTTCACAAGGATGGATTCCACTGATGTAGCCCCAGTGTCTAGAACACTGCCTGGCACATAGAAGGTGTTCAATAAAACACCAGCCAGGTCAATGAATGGACTTAAATGATCTTTACTCAGTTATTTTAAAGTCTGTTCATCATTATATGGAGAGAGCAATAGCTAACAGCAGCACTACCAGTAACAACAACAGTTATTTATCAAATGCACAACCAGCAACAACAATATCAGTAATCAGTTATTTTTGAAATTTACCACCAATAATAACAGTTTTTTTCAAACTATATTATCTGTTATATCAAAAATCACAACTGCCATGTATCACATCCCTGTACTATGAGCCAGATAATTCCACATAGAAGATATTATTAAATCCATTTTCCAGATGAGGAAACTAGAGCTGAAGCATTAACAAAACTTGCCCAAGGCCCAAGGCCAGTAAGTGGAGGATCTTTTCTGGTTCCCTTTTCGACCGTGCTTAGAAACTCCTAAATGTACTGGGTTTCTGGCGTGCAGTAAGTCAGCCCTGAGGAAACAGGAGTTTTTCCTCACACTCTGTGGGAATGTCATTGGTTGCCTGCAGAATGGGTGGGTCTTTCTTCAATTTTTCTGGTACTTCCAGACTTGGACCATGTGGAACCACCACTCCCTCCCCACTCCTGCCAGCGTGCAGATTCGGTCAGAATAGCTTTATATCCCTAGAGGCAGAAAACTGCTCCAACTTGCCCTTCAAGAGGTGTGGACCAAAGAGAAAGTTGATGAAAATCTAACTCTGCCTGCCTCAATGTCTCTTGAAATGGATGTTCCTTAGAATCCCTAATCAGCTGATTTTTAAACAGATTGATTTGAGGAACAGATGGACTCTGGATGAAGCTGTAATCCGGAGGTTGCAACTGATTTCTGTTGACAGTTTAAAACCCCACCCATTTGTCAATAGTGGGAACTCTTCTGGGGGAATGCGCTGTTCCTGAAAGAGAAGAATGTTTCTGTTCTGACCACTGAATAGAGAATGGATCTAGGCAGGAGTGACTTGACTGAAGTTTAAATAGATTTTAATATAAAAAGGCTAGCAGATCCAATGGAAGTGAATATAGTTGATCTGTATTTATACACAGGGATTAATCAAACTAATCCGACGGGAGTCTGTGCAGGCGATTGTTTGGGAGCAAGACAGATCCAACTGCATGCAAAGAATTGTGAATGAATGGGGATCCATGGCTCAGTGGGCAGGCGGGTCATGAGGGAGACCACCAGTCTGACTAATCAGACATTCATATTTCCCACTGTTTTGTTCTATTGTTTTCAAATGTGAGAAGCTGCTCTCCAGTCCCCCACATAAAAAGCTCTTTATTGGAATTTACTGTGGCCCGATCTGGCTGTTTTACTCCAACCACCAGCCTGAGAAGGAGTTTTGCTTGATGGTGTCTGGCAGCATGGCTTTGCTTCAGTAGATTTATGAGCTGTGAAAGATGGCCAAATTAACACCCTAAGCATTCCCCATAGGATTAGAGGCCTGCATTTGCATACCGCCCTGAAGTACCACACTATCTCTGTGTCTTCCCAGGCCTTCTGGGTGGGGTTTGGAGAAGGCAAGTGGGAGGTGACGCCACACATCCCTCTCCCAGCTGGCAACACAAAGGGCCACCATGTGATTCCAGATGATGATATTTGGCATTTAACATCTTCTAATGGCAGTGTCTCCCAATCAAAAGAACTGAACTGAAGTGGTGAATGCATCCCCTTTCAGGGCTGGACACCCATCCTCACTCATGGAGAGAAACAGCAGTCTCTTTGGGGCAGGATTGACAATCCAACTGCCCTGACAAGGAGTGGAGTGGACTTTAAAATATCCATTTAAGTCATAATGATTACTGATTGTTCTGATTATAATGGTAATGCTTATTTATTGTAGAAAATTTGGAAAATGCTGAAAAATACAGCAAAGTAAAAATCACTGATAGTCCTATTACTGAAAGATAGCTTGCCATTAACATTTTGGTGTATTCATTTATCTACAATCTGTTTTCTATGCATGTAGACAGGTAATTTGTTGTTTTTGCTTTAACAAAGCAGGATCATGTTGTTTATCCTAAATCTTTTATTTTTTGATTTTTTTATTTTTATTTTGAGACAGAGTCTTGCTCTGTTGCCAGGTGCCAGGCTGGAGTGCAGTGGCGCAATCTCGGCTCACTGCAATCTCCGCCTCCTGGGTTCAAGCAATTCTCCTGCCTCAGTCTCCCTAGTAGCCGGGACTACAGGCGCGCACCACCACGCCCAGCTAATTGTTGTATTTTTTAGTAGAGACGGGGTTTCACCATGTTGGCCAGGACGGTCTCGATCTCTTGACCTTGTGATCTGCCTGCCACAGCCTCCCAAAGTGCTGGGATTACAGTCGTGAGCCACCATGCTCGGCCTTATCCTAAATCTTTTAATATTATATCCAAAGCATTTTCTCATGTTAATAAATAGCTTCTTTGGAAAAGATTATACAATTTATATATATTACTATATAATATATATATATTTACTATATATTACTATTATCTAATACATATTTCTTTTCTTTTTGAGATAGGGTCTCCCTCTGTTACTGAGGCTGGAGTGCAGTGGCATGATCATGGTTTACTGCAACCTCCACCTCCCAGGCTCAAGTGATTCTCCCACCTCAGCCTTCTGAGTAGCTGGGACCCCAGGCACATACTACCATGCATGGCTAATATTTTGGTAGAGATGGGGTCTCGCCATGTTGCCCAGGCTGGTCTATAACTAATGGACTCTAGGTATGTGACCACCTTGGCCTCCCACAGTGCTGAGATTGCAGGTGTGAGCCACCACACCCGGCCTATATTTCTTTTTATAATAGAGATGGGGTCTTGCCATGTTGCCTGGGCTGATCTTGAACTCCTGGGCTCAAGCCACCCTCCCACCGCAAAGTTCTAGGATTACAGATGTGAGCCGCTGTGCCCAGCATTTTTTGTTTTAAGAGTCAGGGTCTGGCTCTGTCTCACAGGCTGGAGTACAGCAGTGCAATCATAGCTTGCTGTAATCTCAAACTCCTGGCCTCAAAGGATCCTCCTGCTTCAGCCTCCTGAGTAGCCAGGACTACAGGCAGAGCCTCATCACCATGCCCAATTTTCTGTTCTTTGGTGGAGATAGGGTCTGGTTATGTTGCCCAGGCTGGTCTAGAACTCCTGGACTCAAGCTATCCTTCTGTCTTGGCCTCCCACAGTGCCAGGATTACAGGTGTGAGCTACCATGCCTGGCCTAGGGAAGGTTATTTTTAATGAGTGAATCGTGTTCCATCATGTACAATAAAACATCTCAATTTAGGTTGCATTACCCAAAGTCATGTGTTTTACTTTAGGGGACAACATGTATAAAAAGTGTGTACCATGTAAACAAGATGCAGTATTAAGACTCTTCCTGAATTTACATTATAGGCGATGCTCTGTCTATAGTCCCAGCTACTCAGAAGGTTGAAGCAGGAGGATCCTTGATATATTGTTATAATAATTAATTAAAATATGTGTTATTATTACAAGAAGAAACAGTGAAAATTATTGAAAAAACAAAAAATGGTATTTCAAATCAATGGGAGAAGAATAAATAATGTAATAAGTGGTTCTAATACAAAAGATGAACTATTTAGGGAAAAATTAAAATTACTCAAATTCTTACTTCACTCATATTCGAAGATAAATTCCAAATAGATATAGGAGTCAAATATTTAAAGAAAAATAGAACTAGGGGATGATAAAGGTGAATATTTGTATGATCTCAAGATGAGGATGTATAGAAGAAAATGAAAATTAAGAGATATAATTAAATAAAACCATTTTAATTTGATATGTAAAAAATACATAAATACAAAATAGACCAAAATTATGACAATAAAGATATTCAACCTTAGAATTAATGAAATTAATGAAGGTTAAAACAACTTAATATCAATTTTATCTGTCAAATTAACAATTTTTTTTTAAAGAATGATACTCTGGTGGGGGTGCTGAAAAATGTGTACTCTCATATACTACTGGTGGGAGTGTAAATTAGTGTAACTCCTCTGTAGGGCAACTTATAAATCTATAAATCATAAAATCATAAAACAGCATTTCCCAGCTCTCCTTTTTGGATATTAAAATAAATAGTATTAAATATTATCTATTGTGTAGCATTATAGATCAATTTACCCAAATGATCACCATTAATTTTCATAGCAAACCTATGTTTTATATACATATAATGATGCTCTTACAGATGAGGCAATGGGGGGTTAAATATTTGTAAGTTTTATAAATTTCATTGTCCTGACACTGTTTCCCATGTATTGTTTTTCTCATTCAGTTTGATTTGGCCCAAATGGAGATAATGTTATCTCCCACCCCACACACAAATAAAGCTTAGAGAAAAATCGCTTGCAGCTGCCTTTTCAAATCTTCAGTGACAGAGACAGTGTGGAAGGAGTGGCACTCTGTACTGGGAGGCCCATTGACTTGAGTCACATCATCACACCACATACTCTTGGGTCCTGTTAAATGAAGGAACACCCCATGATAGGGGCAAGGGATGACTGAGGTGGTAAAAGTTTCTATACGTAGCTGAAATTTCATAGAACCTCTAAGAGATGGAGTGAAGCCAAAAAAATCCAAAATTCAGTGTGTGAAATAGATTGGAAAATACTTTCTTATTCTTTAGGACACTTACCATCAAGGTAGTTCATCCTATCTCATGGACTGTGCCATGTTCTAATATTGGAAGGAATGTATTCCTGCCCTGGATATTTCTTAGAAGTATGTATTTGGGTTTCTTGTCTTTTACTTTCAAAATTAAATTTTTGTCTTTGTAATTTGTGGTATGAAATGGGTTTTCAGTACCCTGGTTTGTAGCCTTATAGGAAATAAATTCAATATTTATCATTCAATTAAGGACTATTGCCCAGGAATCATTTAGATTGTATCATTAAATAGGAGGTTGCCCTGTAAATCCATTACGTTAGAGATTCTAATGACTGCATGTCATTAGAATCACATGGGGAGTTTAAAAAATACTGCTGCTTGGGCCTCACTCTGAGATTCTGATTCAATCAGTCCAGCATGGACTTAGAGTACTCCCAAGAATTTTTAATTAGCAGTCAGAGTTGAGAGCTGCAGTATTTGATTCCTTGCTAAGTTGCCTTCTCTATAAGGCTGCTGGCTGTGCAGACAGGAACCATGTTGTCAGTCTTGTTCATGTCTTTCCAGCATCCAGCCTAATGCCAGGGACATTTGTATTAAATGAATCCAATAATGCCCTTGGAGTTCATTGATGCAAATAGTGAGTGGCAAGCCTGTTTAGATCCACACTGGACTTCAGAGGAAACTAGAGGCTGTGAGAATGGGTTCGAGCCAAGTTTGGGAGTAACTGGAGGAGACAAGATAAACATATGATGAGCAACCAGGGTACGTGGGGATTTTAGCAAGAGTTGGGGGCAGACTCAACTGGCCTTGAGTATGAGAAGACAGAATCCACGTGAAAGACAATTCTGTATCCCCTGAAGGATGCAGGGATGTCAACTGCATGAGGAAAGTGAGAGGTGAGGCCAGCTAAGAGTTTGCAATAGAGGCAGAAGTTGGTAAGGCTGAGGTGCTATTGGGACACCCATGTTCAGAGCTGTGCTATTTTTCTATAATTCCAAGCACAACATTGTGCTATAAATCAGAGAGCTCTGGTGGCTACAGTAGTGTTTAGAGGGGAGGCCCAGGGAAGACTGATGAGAACTGGGCAAAAGGGGTAGGTAGAGGAGGGGGGAATAAAAAGCTAGCATGGAACAGTTCTGAAGCCAGAGGCAAGAAATGTTGCTGAATTGGAATTTCTGCAAGTCATTATTTGGAAGGACAAAGGGAGGCCCAAGGTCTGGTTTCCCACAGAAAAGTGTTTGTTTTTCTGGTCCTGAAGCAAAATTGCAATGCTTGGTGTAAAGGAGGGTAAGCCAAAGTGTAATTTTAATGTATTTGTTGGTTTTAAAATATGAATTAATTTTTGAGTATGTATTGTTTTCACAGTTCAAAAATATTAAAGTATAAACAGGTATACAATAAAGTCTCTCTTCTATCCTTATTCCCCTTTACCCAATTTTCCAACATTCAATATAAAGTATTATTTGTTTCTAGTATATCCTGCCAGAAATTTTAATACATATATTAGCACATATAAATGTATGTATATATTTTAAGCTCACCTCTAAAATTCACATTATATACATCATTCTGCATCTTCCTATTTTCTTCTTTTTTTGAGACAGGGTCTCACTCTGTTGCCCAGGCTGGAGTGCAGCGGTGTGATCATAGTTCACTGCAGCCTCAAACTCCTGAGTACAGGCGATCCTCCCACCTCAGCCTCCTGACTAGATGGGACTACAGGTGCATGCCATGATGCTCAGCTAATTAAAACAAATTTTTAATTTTATTTATTTTTTTCTTTTCTTCAACCCAGGTTCGAGGCCTTTGAAAAAAAAAATTTTTTTTAAGGCAGGGTCTCCCTATGCTGGCCAGGCTGGTCTTGACTCCTGGCTTTAAGAGATTTTCCCACATTGGCCTCTGAGAGTGTTGGGATTATAGGCATGAGCCACCATGCTGGCCACCATGTTGGAGTTCTTACAACTCTCAGGCTGTGAGTTTATGAGAATCCCAGACAGAAGCTTTATATATGCATAAAATGTAGATGCCTCTATCAAAGGCTTTTTCAGAATTCAGGGGTATTACTATCTAATTTTTGCCCTGTGAGCTGCTGATAGGGTGAATTACATGATTTTTTAGTTGTGAACCAGTCTTGCATTTTTGGTATAAACTCCAACTGGTCATATGAGGAGTTTTTAAAAACGGCTTTAACATCTCCATCACCCCAAAGTTCCCTCATATCCATCTGCAGTTTATGTTCCTGATGGTATTATTCTGTTAATGTTTTGCTAGATTTTGCTTGCAATTATTTCAACGTTTTGTGCATGAATGTCCACTCCTTTTTGTATTACCTTGTTGAAGTTTGCTATTAATTCTACAGATTTATTAAAAAACTGGAAACTCTGTCCACACTCTTAGAACAATTTAAATAACATTGGAGTTATCTGTTCCTTAATGTTTTGTAAGAATCTACCTATAAAACTCCCTGGGTCTAGGAATTGTTTGGAGATAGCTCTTTGACAGATTTCTTTGTTTAGACTTGCTCTCTTTCCTGGGGTTAGTTTAAGCCATTTATGTTTTACTAGAATATTACTGTAGGTGTTATCTTGGTTCCCAAATTTATTTTTATCGAGTTGAGCAAAGTGATCTTTAAAAAAATTTTAACTACTCTGCACTTGTTGGTAAGATAGTTGGTCTTCAAAATTCTTAAAACATTTTTATTTGTATTTGTGGTTACTTCTCTACTGAAACCTTTTTATATTGTAGATTTCTGATTTTCTTGATTACCTTATCTATTTTATTCCCTTAATTAACTAGTTCTTACATTTACTGCTTCTACTCCTGGAGTCATGTAAGAGGGAAAGCCACTCTGTGAAGAGTGGTGACCTTTTAGTGAAGGGGACAGCTAACCCAGTGATTCTCACCCAGGGTGATTTTGTCCTCCAGGGGACATCTGGCAATGTCTGGGATATTTTTGGTTGTCACAAGGGGCAGCCGTACTATTTGCATCTAGTGATCAAGGATGAGAGATGCTGCTAAGCATTTGACAATGCACAGAACAGGCCCCACAACAATCACCTTCCCAAAATGTCAGTGGTGCCAAGGTTGTCCTGAGACCAAACTGTATGGAAGCTGGGAAATACACGCTTGAATTTCACTCTCTTCCTAATCACCCTCCAACATCCGGCTGATACTCCCCTTTGGTTAAAACCAAAGAAAAGCCCAAGAACAAGGGAATCTGTCCGTGTAGTCCATCAAAATTACTATTCTGGGGCAAAAAGGAGGGTGGAGAACTGTGAAGACTGAATCGGGAGGGCAAAGAGAAGGTAGTCATTATGTAAACATTGCGGTCAGTGTTGTTAGTTCATATGACTCCTGGGGCCGCTGAGCAAGGGCTTCTTGGTATACCTAGATGTGGGAGGAATTTCTTACTTTACCAGTAATGCCAAATTGATTTCAAAAGCACTCACCAACAGCAATGCATGGGATCCAGATCCTAACGCATTGCTAAATTTTCTACTTTTGTCAATTCTGGCAGGTATAAAATGGTATCTTATGGTACCCAATTTGAATTTCCTTGATTACTAATGAGGCTGAGCATTTTTTGATGTTTATTGAGTTTCCCATTTTGATAAATGCCTGTTCATATCCCCACTTCCAACTTTTTTCTTTTTTACATGTTGTTTTTGGTATATACTGGATACTAATTATTTGCCCTTTATGTGCTGCAAATATTTTCTCTCTGTGATTTGCCTCTTTACTTTCTTCTTAGTGGTCTTTGGATAAACAGATACTTTTAAACTTAATACAGTCAAAATTCACCAAACTTTTAAGACCAGTGTTCTTTGAAGCTCACTTAAAAAGTTCTTCCTTATCCCAAAGTCAGAAACAGTCACCTGTTATTTTTCTTAGACTGGTTCATTTTTATTACATTTCCCCCATCTTTACACTTTGATTTCTTCTCTTTTAGTTATCTTTGAAAACTTAATATGCATACTTGACAAAGTCTAAATTTCATCAGTATCTTCAAGCTTCTATTTCCCATACTACTGTCAACTAGTACTTTCATTCCACCTTGTTTTAAAAATCTCAAATCTATTACTTCTGTATTGCAGACAATGCTTATTATAGTGCTTTAAATAGTCCTGTTACAAAATTCAAAAGGAACAAAAGGCTACACAGTTTAGTCTCTTTCACATATCTTATCCCTGTGGCACTGAGGTTTCCTCCCAATAGTTCATGTGTATCCTGAAGGTATTTTATCATAAACAAGCAAATAGACATGTTGTACTTCCTACTGTATACAAATAGTAGCAAATCATACACAATGGTCTTCAAGATTATTCCTTTTCAGTAATGTCAGCCTTTTTACTGACATGTTTGCCAATTTTCTTTGTGCACTACACTTCTGGCATCTTGCTCCTCCCCCTATGGATTCAACTGCCTTCTTTGCTAAAGAACAATCTATTAGATCCCTCAGCAAAAGAGCGGACGTGTTTTTCATTCTCTTTTAAATACTAGTTTATCTGTGTATAAAATTCTAGGCTAACAGTAGTTTTTCCTCAGCACTTGGTAGTTATTTTATTGTCTTCTGGCTTCTATTGCTGCCACCGAAAAGTCTGTCAGTATATTAATCCTTTGTTTTTTCTATTACTTTTTTTCTTGCCTTTTGATGCTCTGCAGTTTCGCTATGTCTAATAGCAGGCTTGCTTTTATTCATCCTCCTAGGTGTTTCTTAAACTGCTGCTTCTTTAAAGATTCATATTCTATGCATTCTGGAATATTTTTCAAGTCTCTTCTCTCCCCTATTCTTTATGTTGTATCTCCTCATTCTATTCTCTATGTCTCCTAGCCCTCTGATATTTCCCGTCTCTTCCTCTGTGCTCTGTTTTCCACTGTATCTTCTAGTTCCCCAATTCTATCTTAGGATATGCCCAGTCTGTAGTTTAATCTGAGCTTTAATTTTCATTAATTATATACAATTTAGTTCTAAAGACTTACCTTTTCAAATACTGCCTTCTTCACAGTATGGTCTTAATGGTTTTAATGATTTCTTTCATCCCCCCTCGCACCCCAATCACTTTAAACAGTACTACTTTAAGTTTGTGGGGGGTGCTAATCCTCCAAGATTGTGTCTACTGATTTGTGCTCACAATGCACTGTTTTGAGTTTTTAATGAGTTCATCTGAGTGAAGCTTGTTTTTCCTACATGAATATGATGCAGATTGGATTATGGGTGTCTGTGTGCTTATAGCAGTAATTTTCAAACTAAGATCCCCGGGGGTTAGGGATTTATATACTCTACATTTTAAGCTTCTTTAAGATTTCATTAGAACAAAGGAATTAGTGGCTAATAAATCTGCAGTTTTAAAATTCTATGCTCTGTGTCTCTGTGACAAGTGGGAAAACTCAAGCCACTAATTCTGGAGTATTCAGGGCAATAATATTACTTATAATAACCAGTTATTGGCAAGTACAATGCTTAGTAGCACAGACAGAAAATCATTTATTAGTCTCAATAACCTTATAAGTGTTATAAAAATTTTTAAAGGTTACATTTTTTCAAGATCACATGGGTGGTGAGGGGTAGAATAAAAATTAAAATCCAGATAAATCTGACTCTAGAACCCAGTTACTTAATCACTATTTAATCACTCAACCAAAAATTTACCGAGGAACACTATGTGCCAGATATGTCAGGTGTTAAGTCTGCTGGTATACAAAGCAGATGTGAAACCTTTCAAATTATCTGTGAAGAATTGGTTTCTTTTTTCAAGTTTCCAATCCATTGCAGGGCAGAATTTCAATTAAAAACAATAAGAAAAAAAATATTACATCAATGTCTTGCTATAAAAGTTTACCCTTTTTGTATTCATTTCTCCATGGGCTGGTAACAATCAGTTTGCAGACCAACCCCATCTGCAGATCACACCTTTGCATAGCACTGCTTTATAGTATATTGGCAGACTGCTTTTGGTGGCTCTGTATATATTTGTGTTATGGAAATGACAGCTGTGGGTAGATGACAAGGTGGAGACAACATTTTTAATAATAATGGCTTTATGTGAAGAGCAAGAACTTTCTAAGCAGGGTGTAATTAATACTAGTCACCAAGTATTTTAGGTCATAGCTGGCCTAAACTAGTCAGCACAAAAGGGTAGAAGGTGTGGAGACTCACGAGACAGGGAAAGGCTATATTGCAATTTAATTTTATAGAAGCCTGACAGTTCTCCTGGTGAAAAATGAGTATCACCACGACTTGCTTCCTTTGTCACTCTGGTCCTGTAATAGGACAGGATAGCAGGTAAAGGCACAGTCAGGAGTACTGATTGTCAGAGCTCTGGGAAATCTGCATGTTTTCTTGCCTCATCAACCTGCAAACAACTGGATCACAATGAACACCTGAAACTGACATGCATACTTGAAACAGCAAGCAAATACTTCCATATTACCCCAAATGAAGCAGGAGCATAAAGCTGCTGAAATATATTTCAAAGCCAAAAGACTTAAGAATTATTTGCACCATCATTCTCTTATTATGGAAAGCAGGGAGCTGATCACACACAAGGAAACTTAACATACTGAAGTCTAATATACATACGACTAATATACTTTTTAAAATAGCAATAAATACCACTAACTGAGGTTTGGAAACTTATTAAGAATGTTTTCATATAACACAGAAATAAAAATATATTCCTCTTTATAAGGTAAGAAGATCAATTTCCCAGGAATGGGCTTTAAGGTTTACCAAAGTTGTGTTGGATGGACTAAATGTTGAAAACATCTTACAGCTACTTTCATTTTACTGAGCAAGTATGGCTACAATATTCAATATTTCAAACTTCAAACTGCATTCTTTATCACTATTAGACTCAGAACTACATTGTTTTCCTGCAATTGTGGTTTATTGTAATATCTTAATCCATTTTCTCAAAGACCATTCAACACATTTATACTATTCCAGTAATTACCATGCTACCCAGAAAAACAAGTGAACAGTTTATTAAGAATTAAATGAGGGTATGGAATGTTATACAGTATAAGTAAGACACTGAAGATGGGTATAATAGTCCTACTTGCACAAAAAGGTAAATTTCACTTCAAAAAAAAAAAATCACAAGACAAAAGAAAAAGCAATTCCATCATTATAAAATAAGCTATTTCATGCAAAGTACTAATCTTCCCCCCTCCCCCCAAAACCCCAACTTCCCAACAAAGAAGGAGCTATCTGAAAACACTGCCATGCTAACATATTAACCACGGTATATTCATTCATGGAAAAACACACTCATCAAGCAATGGATTAGATGAAATAACACAGTTTGCAATACTGTAAATTCATAGACCACAATGATTTTACATGAAAAGCAATTCCAGATTCACTCATAGGGTGAGTAATATGGGATAAATGTTGAGAGATAATGAAAATATAAACCCCATTAATTCTCTCATTATCTTCTAATTATAAAACCTGGAAACTTAGATAATCTGAAAAATTTATATAAAATTTGGCATACTCCATTTGTGTTCCAAGAAATGACTTTAGGATCATATTCATAATTACTAGAGAGCTGTATAAAAAGCACTTCAATGTCAGGATTTGACCTTTTAAATAATGATCATAATTTACATCACAGAAACAACTCCAGAAATGCATTTACTCTGATTAACTCTTACTCAGGATAAGAAACATAATTTTCTAGCACTTTATGTAAAAGTTACTGCAAAGGGCCAGTTAATTTACAGACTGAATAAAATGTAAAATAAAGGCGAACTGGTACAGAGAGTGATGGGGAATGTCCTCGTTAAGTGAGTAAAGATCTTTCCTCAACTTTGGAAGGAGCTACAGTCAACGAATCAAATAGACTGCCAAGCTGTAATGCATGTACGTCTCTGTAACAAGATGCTTAAGCATGCTTCCTGGAAAAGAGTTTTATATTAGAAAATAGGAATGGCATTTTATGGGACAACATTTCCTTCTATAGCTGCCAAACTGAATACAGGCCTAGTCACCATGTGGTGCACAAACTGACAGCGTATTTCCAATTGGGCATAACGTCATGGAGAGGCAACCCAGGAACAAGCAGCACCTATTTCACTGTACTTGCCCATTCAGGAGGCCTGGAGGGGACTGAGACAACTACAGTTTAAAGTTCTGGGTTGAGTTTAGCCATGATGTATAGTTTGGCTATAAACATAGCAATAAAACCAAGTAAAAAAGAACCGGGAAAAAAAAATACTTAGGATAAAAAACTACCCAGTCTTATTGGCTATTTTTTTTCCCTTTAGATTTAAGGTAATTAGAACAGATTGGGAAATGATTTAGGATTACCCTTCCCCACCTTGGAAATGTAACATCTTACTTATGTTCCATGAAAAGAACACAGTAACTGTTCAACAGCAAGATTTAGTTTCTCTAAAAAACAGGAGCACTTTGCTCTCATTTTCACAGAATGACTTTAGAAAATTTTCCAACATGAAAGCTAGAAATTGAGGCCAGTAAAGAAGCTTCTTTAGTAATCAGGACCTATCATAGTTAGAGTTCTTTGGAATGTGTCTTATACATACAAAAGTACCACAAATTAAACCTTCAGCATATTCATAAGTTCTATGAGAAAGATTTCTAATGACAGATAAAAGCTCCCATTAGCAAATTAAATATGATGAATCAATCTTTCCCAACTAACAACTCAACATGGCGTTTGGAATCAAATGTAAAGATCACTCAATCATGATGATGCAAGATGAAGTACAGATGAACAATACATATGAAAAAATTTTGTAAACCGCTGCAGTTCTAAAACAGATTTATATTACAAAGCAATGTAAATAAATATTGGGCTAGTACAAAAGCTCTTATTTACAGTTTTACAAATGAAATTGTATTCAGTGTAAATGCTGTGTTTTAAAGAACACAGTACTGTATTAGTAAAATGAGCTGTTGAGGGCATTACAGTTTTTGTTAGAATCAATGAATAATGTATAAAAGGTTCAAGTTAACTCTGTTTATAATTTAGTACAGATAAACCCAGTTTAACCTGGAATGGCATCTGTTAAAGTGCTGAAAAACAGGAAATATTTAGAAAACACTGTACATTATTAAAGCTTTATCAAGTCAGAATGTTAAACTTCTTTCACATTTTTATCCTTTTGCTATAGGCTTGTGGGGCAAGATGATTTTTTTTTTTTCAGCAAAGGAGTAAAACTTAGAGGCCACTGCTGTTTTGATGACTTTAGGTTCAGTGGAATTAGTTTCTTAAAACAACTATTTATCCATCAACCATACCTTCAGGTCTCATAATCTGGTAAGTAATTAAATACTCAGGATAAGCCTGGAAGAGAAAGAAATTCAAATAATGGTACACAGATTTTCTTGAAAGATAAATAGACTTCCTGTAAGTATTCCTAATGTGAGGGGGGAGGCTCTAAATTAGTGTTGTAGATCAGAATCATCTAGGGACATTTTCTCAAAACATCTTTACCCTGACTACAATCCTTCCGATTTTCAACCAGCAAGTCTAGGATGAATACTAAGTTCATGTCTGATTTTAGTAACTGAGGTGATTCCGATACCTACCTCCAGTTCAGAACACTGCTCTAGAACTACTTTTGGCTGGACCTAAGTCACTGAGAGCAAGATACAATTATATACTTCTTTGCTACAGATAGGCTAATTGTTAAATACAAGATTTCAATCATTTATAAGGGCCAAAATAATCCGGTACAATTGACAAAATTTGAATAAAGTCTGTAGGTCAGATATAATTATCTCAATGGCATTTTCCTGATTTTGATAAATATAAGGGACTATTCTTGTTTTTAGGAAATTTACATTGAAGCAGTTAATGGTAAAGGGACATGCCCTGCAACTTACTCTCAAACAGTTCACAAAAAAATACGTATACATACACAGGGAAGGAAGAATGATAAAGGAGAAAAAAAAAGAATGATAAAATATTAACATTTAGGAAATCTAAGTAAAGGTTATAAGGGGTTTCTCTTTACTATTTTTGTAATGTTTCAAGTCTGAAATTTTTCCAAACAAAATTAAAAAAAAAATCCGGTTCTTAAGGCAATAATATGTCTTATCAATTCAAGGGATTAGTAAAAAGTTAAAGTATGTCTCTCTAGCATTTTTGAAGATGAACAAATAAAACTGTATTACCTGTTCTCCTCTGTAAATAACATATTCAGCTAATGCAAGGCCATTTACACTGGGCCTACCAGTGACTGAGTGATGACCTGGAGGAGAATGTGCCATTTTCATTGCACTGAACTGCAGGAAAGACTTCCCCAAGGTTACCCGGCAAAAGAGCAGCTGCCTATAACATGAAAAGGAAAAGATCACCCTGACGGCAAATTTGCCACATAAATATGAAAATCTGTGGACATGTCATAAGTTTTAAAAGTTTATTTATACATAAATATTTATGATTGTTTTTATCATTTCACCCCTAAAAGAATTTTAAGAATCTCTTCTACTACTCTTATTAATGAAATAATTTGTCACCTTACTCCTTATTTTAACTATAAAGCCTGAAAAATGTAATAACCCTATACAGATGCAGACTCTACTGCCTTGTTTATATCTCAGTCACTGGCCAAGTGAGAATAAGGCTTAGGGGCCTTCCATTAAGTGGCTTGCAAAGTTGGACACATATCTAATTAAGTCCAATTGATTTTACCTTCAAAATATATTTGAAATCCATTTACTTTTCTCAATTCTACTGTCACCATTAAGTCAAATCACTGAAATTTCCCCCTGGACGATCATACAATGGCTTCTAAACCAGTCTTCTGTTTCCACTCTAATTCCTGTCCATATCTTTCCCATCCAAGTAATCAAAACAAATAAAAATTAGATCAAGTCACTTTTCTGCTTAAAACCTTTTAGAAGCTGCTCACTGTACTTCATAGAAAATCCAAATTCCGCACAGTGGCTCCAATTTCTCTATTCTCATTTTATGTTTATTATGTCCCATGCACATTAGTTTTTTTCTTTTCTTCACAAAGACCAAACTTCCTTTACGAATGGTCCCCATCCATATAATTTTCATCATCATTGAAATGGTATCTATTTTACCAGTCTTCCACTCGCTGACACCCACTCAATTTTGACTTCAGCTGAAATGTTACTTCCTTAGATAGGTCTCTCCTTATGACCAGTTCCAGTAGATTACCCTCCCATTTCTCTCAGGCATGTGATTGGCCTTTCTTAGTTTCAAACCACCTTTTGGTATTGCATCATTGTTTCTTTTTCAAAGATAACAGGAGATTTTGGTAGACTAGTTGATAGTTCTATCTTCCAAAGAAGAGGGAGGTATTAAAATGTTGCTTATTACTAATAATCAGAACTATTTAGCCTTCAGACTATATATGACAAGTAAAAACAGCAGTGTTCAATTTACAAAATCTCAGGAAATTACATGCCTCCTAACCAGCCTAATTTATGATCTAAAATAGAAGTGGGTGGGAGGTCATACATAGGAGGGCCTACTGCCTACCACCTATGCAAGTCTACATTTAGAGGGATAACAGTCAGAACAAAACAAACACAAAGAAAGAACTTGTTTCCCTCCATGACTGCAATTCTTTGGCTCAAAAGCCCTTTGAAATAAGCTGGGAAGCTTTTAAAAATTCTAATATCCAGATCATGCCTCAGACCAATTAAATGAGACTCTCTGAGGGTGGAACACAGGCATTAATAGTTTTTAATATTTGCTAGGTGATTCCAATGTGCTGCCAAAGTGCAAAGTACTGCTCTAGGGTTTTTTTCTAGATCAGTGGTCAGAAATACAGCGTCACATCTGGGAACTTGGTAGACACTCAAATTCTAAAGCCCCACCCCAGATCTACTAAATCAGCAACTGAGGAGGTGGCGTCTAAGAATCTGTTTAAATAAGCCCTCTAGGTGATTCTGATGCTTGATAAACTATCCTCTGTATGTTCAATAAGCAGTGCCCTAACTGTGGAATAAATCTCAGGAATTAATCTTTTTCCCTATAAGGATTTTATAAGTTAGGGCCAAGTTACTGAAATGATTTTTAACAAGTGAGTTAGAACAGGTAATTAAAAGTGGAAAAAAAGTACAAAGTAGTTATTTGATTATTATTTGCTTTCAAAAAGGTTAGATGTTTTAATTGTAAGTTCTAACAGTAAACTGAGGATTAGGACTCAGGCACTGCCATTAAATAGACTCGACAAATAATGCCATTTTAGCATCTGAATACTAGATTTTTGAAGAGTCCACAGAGTCCTATAATATTCAAGGACTACAATAAAGCCTCTTTCATGCTAATGTTACTTTCTACTCAGAAAGCTTCAAGGCAGCAGGTATTCTAATGATTAAATTAGTTAAATAGGTAAAGTGCTTAAATTATAATTGGCCCATACAGATCATTTAATAAATATTAGCAGTTGTAATCAGTGAGAGGGCCAAAAGCAACCTAAAACATACCTAGCTTGCATTCTTAAGGCTGTCCAACATAATGCTTTGCTCTAAAAAATGTAACTAGTTCTTATGTGATTATTATAAAAATAATGAGAACCAGTGATGTCTTACCTGTGGCAAATGTAACAAGATCTGTCTTTGTGAACTGGACACCCAGTACCTCCTCCAATTCCATATACATATTGATTGCTTTTGGAAGAGTTTTCAGCAAAATAGATGCCAGCTCCAAACATGCCACCTATGTATGCATGCCTCTCATCAAAGCCTTTGTGGATAATTGCATTCACAAAAGGAGACCCTGAAATACATATACAGATGGATAACAACAATTTAAAATTTATCTTAAAAGAAAAAGCAAAGAACTAGTTTCTTAGAAACAGAATTCTTAAATATACAGCCCCACCACAATAAAGCCAAAACAAAAAAGGGTAACCAGTTAACTGTCAGCCAGCTTACTATTTTAGAATAAAAAACTGCTAATATCAATTAATGTTTCTAATAGGATGCTGGTTTATGTGCTAAAATAAGGACACAGATTGAACTAGAAAAACAGATTACTTGAAATATCAATGCAAGAGTTATCAAATGTCAGACTGAAAATCCATACAAATCCAAAACCAAGAGTCTCACTGTAGTCTAAATTCACTTTAGATAGCAAAGCTAAATGCAATTAGGTCTTACGATGATGCCTATGCCTGTGTGCTTTTTTTAAGCTATCAAGTGGCCCAGGTAGTTCACATTCTTCTTTTTTTTGAGATGGAGTCTTGCTCTGTGGCCTAGGATGGAGTGCAGTAGCACAATCTCAGCTCACTGCACCCTCTGCCTCCTGGGTTCAAGCAATTCTCCTGTCTTAGCCTCCTGAGTAGCTGAGACTACAGGTGCACACTACCACCCCCAGCTAATTTTTGTATTTTTAGTAGAGCTGGGGTTTCACCATATTGGTCAGGCTGGTCTTGAACTCCTGACCTCAGGTGATCCACCCAACTCAGCCTCCCAAAGTGCTGGGATTACAGGTTTGAGCCACTGCACCTGGCCCAACTTTCACATTCTTATTATCTTTCTTATACCACTTCTCTCTCTGCTATCATTCTATTTCTGCCTTTCGTTAACTGCAATACAAGATTCTATCTGCAAATGTGGTACTTTGTCTCACTCCTTGCACATTGACTTCTTTTTCCTCTTTCCTTGAGAGTGGAGTACAGTAGGAGATGGAAAAAGTAAAAAACCCACAGCTAATTCATTTGTCAAGATCATGTTCCCCGTCCACAGGGAAATAAGAAAATACACTGAATTCTACTTTACAGAAATACAGATGAATAGAATCACTTTTTGAGTTAACTTGAGAAAACCAAAATTATTTATATTACAAATTAGAAAAACCACATTATAACCATCAAGCTAATAGACAAATATTATGCTCTGGGTCAAGAGATTATCATGATGATTATTTAGGATTTTGGAATAAGGAGGGCTATTTAGATACTGCACATGAATCCATTCTGTTACTGCCATTCTCTGAGGGTATTATGAAATTTCTTGCATTTTAGAGAACTTTACAGGTCTCTTAACATTTTTCTGCAATCAAGAACAAATGAAGAAACACACTAGAACTACTACGGGTAATGTACCTGAAGGCCTGATAAATACTACATTAATATATTTAACTTTGCTACAATTTGAAAGGCTAATCGACACCTGTCAGCTTATAATACAAAAAAACCAGAAAATTCTAAGAAGAATAAGTAATTGTGCTTTCAATTCAATTCTACAGTTATCAGAAACCTCTACAGGTTCAATAACAACGGCTCTTTTCACATTGTGTGGGTTTGAAACTTAGAAAAAAATCAGAATAGGATGTATACCTTCTTTTGAGGTGATTCCCAGGTCTTATTTTATTTTTAATTCAATCAATTAGTTAAAAGTAAAACACAAAATTTCTTAAAGTGACCATAAGCAAAATTTACTATTTAAAGAAAAAAGTAAAGATAGTCAACACTCCCATTTCTATTTTTCACTGTGGTAATCTTATTTAAAAACAATCCATTATAAAATATACAAATTCAAAAGAAGTTGAAAATATGAGTATAAATGTTAAATTTACAGAAATACTAGGTTTATTTTAAAAGAATGACATAAAGAATATACAGGCTTATGATTATTTCACATCCAAACCAAAAAAACTATCCTAATGTGGAGGACAGTGGTAGAGTTGAGGGGGAGGAATCTTACCATGAAATAGCATTCTTTCATTGGCATGGTTGTGGTTTTCTTCAGAAACTTCTTTTCTCCGGTGAGTATATCTTTCCCATAGTTTCTTGTTACACACCTTCTGAATCTACAAAAAATAAGCCAGTAAAATCAAATCTTTAGGTCTTTATAATTACTTACTTCTTCATCTAAACCAAAGATAGGCCATACATTTACCTAGAAGGGAGGCAAAACTTTTCTCTGAAATATAAAATGTGTTAATAAACTAAAAATACCTTGTCCCAACCATAAAGTTGGAAGTATAGCTACATTTTGGAGATTAAAAAATTCAAAGAAAAAAAAGGCTATATGTGAAGGTCAAGAATACTTTTAACTTATTAAAATACTTCCATTCTCATTAACTTAAAACTATTACAAAAACACCTCCAAATCAGACATGCCAAGTTTTTTTCTGTACAAAGTACTAGAAAGAGTATCCTTTTCTTCCAATGTATCTGTCTCAGAGTGCCATATTAATCTGTTTTAAATTAAGAATATTTGAAATAGTGTCCTTTCCCCACCCACAACACACACACAATTACTCCCTCGACCCTCTAATTCTGAAAATTTTTGTCTGGAGAAAATTTTAAAGTAGATGCTTGTCTCATTATGAATATTTCTAGGAACAAAATTCACAATCCTAGTGTTGTTTCTTAGCTGTGTTTAAAGGTGCTACAGCCCCCTGGTGGTCCCTAGAGCACACCTGGGAGCTGATGGTTTTATTCTTGACTCAATGTAAAATATTGCCACAGACGTAGTCAAGGACCGTAACTGTCATACATAGATCTCATTTATGCATTAAAAAGAAACGAAAAAACCCTGTTTCATCACTGAAAAATTTTTCATTAAACATTGCATGAAAATACCTTTATTAGAAGAAAAGTGTATCTTTCTCAAATCCAACTACTTTAGAAATCAAACACACAATCTCTCTCCTGCTCTCACTCTTACCAAAACTTCACACATTTTGTTAATGCTTGTAGACAAAGTGGACTTGACTGAAATGCACCTGGAGTAGGCATGCATTTGTCTGATTAAATATTATACTCATAGTATGTTTTGAAACAGTAATACAATACAGCTGATTTTATACTGTTCAGTTTAACATTTGTGTATTAGAAAGGCATTTGCCACATTTTAATTCTAACCTTATGTCTCATTTTTACAATTATTAAGAATATACTGCATCAATGTCATTAATACAAATTCATTATTCATTAAGTATGGTGTGAAGTTTTGATTGCCCTAGTTCCAGAAAAACATAATGTTGCAAAAGTTCCTAAGAAGAGTAACTAAAATCAGTAAGATAGAATGGTCATTAAATGACTCAAATCATTTCTAAAAGACTGTTTTTTTTTTTTTTTTTTAAAGATGAAGAGAGAGTACTATTAAAGTTTATAAAACGGTGATATACCTGGGGACTTTAAGAAACCTGGAGTAGTCAATCAGAATTAAAAAATAACCATTCTATGGCTATAAAGATGGTATCCGCCGCAGAAAAATTCAGCTTTGTTATAATAGAGTACTTTAATAGTACTTTATATTAATGTCTTGAACCTATAGTATTTATCATTACCCCAAGATAAAGCATAACCCATAAACTTGAATATGTTCAACAATAATTTAATTATTATCCATTATTAAAAATAGTAGAGGAATTTGGAGAGTATTAACCTTCCAAGGGTTAAATTCTTCCCCAAAATAGTCTCTGATGGTGAGTCAAGGACTTACTAGGCTAGACACATTATACTCTTATGAAAGTTACTTATGGCTTCAGGCTTTGAAAACTATGGTCTCAGAAAACTTCATTTTCACTAATTTATTACCTTGAGAATATTGTATCTATTGAAGATTCCACCTGCATGACCTCCATCTCTGTGCTCTCGAACTGTACTTTGCATCTGATGGAAAAATGGTTTGAAATAAATGTGCATTAGCATTTGTGTATTTTCTGATTTGGCAAACATGGTTCTTGACTCATCTGACTCTATTTTTGAGAATACAAAACGGGTTTTAACATTTTTGTTATTCAAAGAATATGAGGGCTGGAGAGAGATCCAAGATGGCCGATTAGCAACAGCTCAGGAATGTAGCTCCCAGTGAAAGCGCAGAGAACGAGTGGATGCCGCACTTTCCGACGAATTTTTGTTGCCCACAGACCAGAAGATTCCCGGCAGAGGAGCCACACGGGTCGCCAGCGCGA
>CAUYQU010032347.1:0-14768 GCA_963574635.1 Cheracebus regulus
CCTTCTGTTGATCCTTCCCATATCTCTGTTTCACAAACACTTCCTGCAATGTAGAGTGCTAATAACTGGTGAGTACCTCCCAGATATACTGGGATGAGCAAAAAGGTCAGTGCCGTCACCTAACAGGCTGTTGATTGTCAACAATCTACAGGAGAATATGACTGCATACTTCAAGATGTATTTTGTTTAAAATATAATGATTTTTAAGAAAACACATTGGAAACATACTTTTTATACACCTCTATTTTATTTAGACATTTTTTTGTCCTGAAAAATAATCATTTTACCCTATAGAGTACACATGAAAAGGAAGTGAATTATCTTCTATGTATCATTCAGTTCCCTCTAACCGTATCAGAATATCTCACTTTGCTTCAATCTTTGTATTAATTTAACTTGTAGAGTACTAAAATGTAACCTTCTTTCTAGAGACACTCTCAGAAGAGCATTTCTTTACAATAACCAGAGTGTCATTTGTCCATGGAAGATGTATATATTGTCCATAACTTCAGAGTTAATATCTTTGTAATCATCCTAAAAGCAAACCTCATTTTAAGCTCTGGTAGGAGCTGAATGTAGGCTTGTAGAAAACAAACCTGAAAGGCTTATAGAGAGACCAACTATTAATGTTGAAAATATAACTGTAAATCCATGCAAAGGCATTGCATCACATGTAAAGCAAAATATGAAAATTGTTTAAAACGTGTAAAAGGGAATTGTCCACATTCTGGGGTATAAATTAGGTCATAATGGGCTACTTTCAATGGATATTTCCTGCTCAGACTTTGAAGAAGGTATCTGTTATGGAAAGATTTTAGGGCCATAGGGTGTTTTTGTTGTAACCTACACACCTGGAAGACAAGTGCTACTTAAGGTTAAGTAATTTGTTTAATATATTTATTCTCTTTTTAGCAACATAGAACAGTTCTGCAGGAGCCTTTTATTTTTAATCTATTTTCATTTAGTTTTTGAAATTCTTTTTCTGTACTTGTTCCATATTTGAATTTGCTGTAAAAACACTGTTTAGTAGTAGGCAGTTTGTAAAGAAAAGTACATTTCAACTGAAATATCCAAGTGCTTTTACTTATGAGTAAAAATTGCGATTATGTTCAGGGTCTTTTAAAACTCTGTTTGGGTTTTGTGGGTTTTTGTTTGTTTGTTTGTTTTTTACCCTGAACATTTGATATTGTGTTAAGATATATAACTATATTAGATAGATATGGATTGAGATCTGACTTGTCTTGTGATGTTATATCAGAATACAGAATCATAAAGTTTTAAATTGAGGAGATTCATGATATCTATTTGATACTTAGGTAAGTATATTTTGGTAAATTGAGTCTCATGGCATTTACATTTGTTGACTTTCTTCTCCCCCTTTCCTTCCAACTTTTAAAACACTTTTCATTTTGAATAGTTTTAAATTTAGATTTACAGAAAAATTGAAGCAGTAGTACAATTTGTTTATACCACTCATTCATAACCATGGGATATTTATCAAAAGTAAGAAACCATTAATTCTTATTGCATTACTACTAGTTAAACTGCAGGCTTTGTTCATAGTTCACTACTTTTTCCACTAATACTATTTTTCTGTTCCATAGTCCCACCTAGAATTTTATGTCATGTTTGGTCATCATTTTCCTTAGTCTCCTCTGGTTTGTGAATTTCTTACTCTTTCCTTGTTTTTCACAACAGGTACAGTTTTGATTAGCTATTTGTAGCATGTCTCCCAGTTTGGGTTTGCCTGATGTTTTTCTCATGATTAGGAAGAATGCTAGAGACTGACTTGACCTTCTCATAGCCTCATATCAGCGGTTCATGTGCTCAGTGTGACTTATTGCTGATAAGGTTAATCTTGACCATCTAGACAGGGTACTGTTTGCCAGATTTCTCCACTATAAAGTTGCCTTTTTCAGACCTTCTTATACTCTATTCTTTGAAAGTGAGTCATTAAGTTGTGCCTACCACTCAGGGCTCCATCTCTATTTTTAATAACTTGGGAAATATGTGGATAAATTTTTGTTATTGTTTGCATTGAGAATTTTAACAGTACCTATCATTTTTGTATGCTTTCTATATTCAATCCACTGTACTAAACATGATCTATCAATCATTTTTCTTAATACTATAAATCGAGAGATAGAAATTATCATTTTATTTTAAGGATATGGAAACTGTGTCATCGATTGAGCAACTTAACCATCATCACACATGATGTTGATGATCACAACCAACATCATCATCCAAGTCTGCTGGGTGCTAGAGCACTTGCTTTTAACTATTAGGTTATACTGTTTCCTTCATAGACATCCCGAACCTTACCAAATCCGGTGGTGAGAAATTTTCACATTACTCTTTTTACTAGCTTCTTGGTTCCATCTTAATTAAAAGGTACATGTTTGGGGCAAGTATTTCTATATTTATGAACATATGTAACCTGAAAATTCACCTTTTTTAGAAACCATATTACAAGTGATATGCATTCATATATAATGTGGATGTGGGATCCAAGAATGACACAGTAACTGTACAAGGGCATGAATAGTAAATTAAAGAGTCTGGGCTGGACATGGTGGCTCAAGTCTGTAATCCCAGCACTTTGGGAGGCCAAGGTGGGAGGATCACTTGAGGTCAGGAGTTCAAGACCAGCCTGGCCAACATGGTGAAACCCTGTTTTCACTAAAAATATAAAAATTTGCTGGGCATGGTGGCATGTGCCTGTAATCCCAGCTACTTGGGAAGCTGAGGCAGAAGAATTGCTTGAACTCGAGAGGTGGAGGTTGCAGTGAGCCAAGATCATGCTACTGCACTCCAGCCTGGGTGACAGAGTGAGACTCTGTCTCCAGAAAAATAAATAAATACATAAATTAAAGAAGTTGAGTACTTCTGACAGTTAAAACTTCTTTGACTGTCAATGGAATGTTTATCCCATGAGTTAAGAAAAAAATCAACAGCGATGACAGATGTAGGAGAAATGTAACCCATCTTCACAAAGCCAGTGACCCTCAGCCTGTTGGGTGAACTAACATATGACTGATTGATTTGGTGACACTGGTTTTGAGTCATAGAAAAATTATACTAGTGTGATTACTAATTACTTTTTAAGTTAAGGTAAAATTTGTTTATTTGAAAATTTCAAAATTCTTCTTGAGATGATTATTGAGAATCTATACAGAAACAAAGCTGGGAATTTCTGTTTAAGAGATTCCTGTTTTGTTTTGAAACACCAGACAGATTTCTCTTCTTTAATTGATGGTGTGTGTGTATGTGTGTGTGTGTGTGTGTATTATTATTGTTTGTGCTTTTAGGTTCATCATTAATTGCTCTTCATATTCTAATACTGTATGTACTAAATTAACAAGTCTCATTAATATTACTAACTTTCAAGTATAACTGCCTTCCTTCATCCCTCTTGCCTTAGTTTAGGTCATCTTCTTCCATTTCTTTATGAAATGCAGCAGTTTATCTGGTCTTCTTACTTCTATTCTCTTTTCTTTTCTCCTGTGAGAAATACCATCATGATTTGACATTTATGCTTACAAATTCCAGTGCTGTCTCATATGCAGAATTGAAAGGCAAGGATATATGCCCAAGTTACTTAAAAATTTGAAGCCTATTCAATGGTTCTACCTTAACTGCAGCCATTGCCCTCATGAATATTATACTCCCACATCAAACTTACTTTAGTTCAAACAAAATCTTGTGATTTAATTTGTCCATGACTTTTCACGTGTAGTTTCCTTGTGGGAAATGGCTTACTTTTGTAGTCAGAGTGTATGGAGAGAGAGAGAGAGAGAGAGAGAGAGAGAGAGAGAGAGTGTGTGTGTGTGTGTGTGTTTTGAAGTACAGAACATATCACCCCAAATTATTTCACTTTGCTGTGAGAATTATTTTGAGCTAAAAGCCCTTGGAAAACAGCAGATGCAAGAAGGGTATTTTAATTTCCCCCTTTCTTTCAGAAAACAAGACATAAAAACTCCCAAGTGAAAGATAACTTTCCTATGCCAGGAGAAAAGAAACATTCTTCTTCAGGGAGTCATAGCCAAGAGAATTGTAAACAATACGGACTTCGTTAAGATGATTCTTATCTTTCTTTATTCTCTCCCATAGTTTAGTTATTTTTCTACAATTGCATCTCTTTGTTCAACCTAGTATAAAAGCACACTTAGGTTTTGCCAGTTCCTTGGATATTTATTTCCTTCTGAAGGCTCCCATGTTATGTAAGACATATGTAAACGTGTGTTTGTGTTTCTCCTGTTAATCTATCTATGCCAAATAAAATACAAAAAAAAATTAGCTTTATTGTTGCTTTTATCAAAGAGCATGTAATCTGTACTAACTTGGTAGGAATTTCTGCCAATGGACAACTTTTTTTTAATACTCTATGAAGATTCAGGGAACAACTTTATTGTTTCAAGTGATCAAGTCGATTTGAAAGTATAGACTAAATGTCCTTGCTCTGCCCTTACTGTTCTCTCTCTTTTTAAAATTTTTATTTTTTGATTTCATTATTTTTTAAGGAAGTCTCAGGCACAATAATTTTTCATTTTTATGGTTTAAGGAGTACAAGTGCAGTTTTGTTGCTTTGATGTATTGCATATGATGAAGCATATTGTGTAGCGTCCTCACACCAGATGAGTGAACATTCTACCTATAGGATTTCATCCCTCATCCCCCTCTCACCCTCCCCTCCTCCCACCTTTTGGAGCCTCCAGTGTCTGTTACTCATTCTGTATGTCCACTGCAAAGCTCCCAACTATGTCCCCTTATTTTATTTTAAAAAACTGTTTTCTTTTTCTGCCTACTTCAATGGATGCAAACTCTTTCTTTTTTTCTTTTCCTTTCACAGACAGTGCCTTCTTTTCTTTGTTTGTTTGTTTGTTTTTGGCTGCTAACTCCCAAGCACAACACAGACAGTAACTTATGTTTTTAATTTTTATAAGACGCAAAGCCTACCTCTGAAGCCCTTTTTTTTTCTTTTCCCACTTCAATAAGCTGGTCTAAATTCTTCTTACTCTCTACGCAACCACTTTCTTCTAGATTAACAGTGCCAGTACAGATGGTTTGATCATATATTGATTTCAACATTGTCTTGTCACGTACTCAGGTGAGGAAAATCACTCTTTTATATCTGATGGCTTTACAAAAAATCATTTACAAAAAATGATGGCATATGATAAAGCTTTTGTGCCAAAATGGGTTCATGGCTTTAAAAAGTCACTAGAAATGTGTATTCAGTTTCCTTATGCATTTTTTCTTTCCTTCTCTCTTGATCTTACCCATTTTTACAACTTAAAGTTTTTTGTTGTGAGACATGGTCTTCCTCTGTCACCCAGGATCAAGTGCAGTGTGACACAAACATGGCTCAAGCCCAGCTAATTTTTTTTTTTTTTTTTGGTAGAGACTTTTTTGCCATGTTGCCCAGGCTGGTCTCTAAATCCTGGGCTCAGGCAATACGCCTATCTTGGCCTTCAAAAGTGCTGGGATTACAGGTATGAGCCACCGAGCTGGCCCAAAAACATTTTTAATGTTTAAATTTTATCACTATATTAAGGAGAAGTTACCCATTTTTTAATTGCCTTTTTTCTTCCTTCTTATTAGGGAGGGGTAAGGAAGAAGACTTGGCCAGCAGAAAGCAGGTCTTAATTGCTTTTTTGTTTTGTTTTGTTGCTATTGAGTTGTTTGAGCTCCTTGTATGTGTTGGAATATTAACCCTTTGTCAGGTGTCTGGCTTGCAAACATTTTCTCCCTTTCCATAGGTTGTCTCTTTACTCTGGTGATTGTTTCCTTTATTGTGCAGAAGGCTTTTAATTTGTTTGTTTTAGCTAAACATCATCAACTAAGAAGTTTTTAGTTTGATGTAATACCATTTGTCTATATTTAATTTTGTTGTTCATGCTTTTGGAATTAAATCCAAAAAATCATCACCCTGACCAATGACTTGTATGTTTTCCCTATTCTCTCTTTCTCTTTCTTTCTTTTCTTTTCTTTTCTTTCTTTCTTATTTTGACAGTTTTCCTGAGCATATTAATACAAGAATGTTTAAATTTTTAATCCACTTCGAATTGACTTTGATATATGGTGTTGAAATAAGTGTTCACTTTTATTTTCCAGTTTGTGGAAATTCAGTTTTCCCTACACCATTTATTGAATAAAGCTGTATTTTTCTTCTTGGCATATTTATTGAAAAATAAGTTAGATTCATCTCTAGGCTCTATTCTGTTCCATTCGCTGATATACCTTTTCCATTTTTGCCAATTCCATGCTGTTTGGATTAGTGTAGCTTTGTAGTATAGTTTGAAATCAGGTAGTATGATATCTCCAGCTTTGTCAACTTCAGAGAGCTCTGAAGCAAATACTTCCAGCTTTGTTCTTTTGGTTCATGATTGCCTTGGCTTTTTTTTTTTTTCTTTTGCAGTTTTATATGAATTTTATTTTTTTTTCCTTTTTTAATTTTTAGTTTTGTTTTACTTTGAGTTCCGGGATACATGTACAGAGTGTGCAGGTTTGTTACATAGGTATACATGTGCTGTGGTAGTTTGCTGCACCTATCAATCCGTCAACTATGTTTAAGGCCCTCATGCATTAGGTATTTGTCCTAATGCTCTCCCTCCCCTTACTCCCAGCCCCTGACAGGCCCTGGTGTGTGATGGTCCCCTCCCTGTGTCCATGTGTTTTCACTGTTCATGTCTCACTTGTGAGTGAGAATATGTGGTGGTGTTTGATTTTTCGGTTCCTGTGTTGGTTTGCTGGGGATGATGTTTTCCAGCTTCATCCATGTCCCTGCAAAGGACTATTTTTTTTTTTGGCACAAGGTCTCACTCTCTTTCTCAGGCTGGAGTGTAGTGTCATAATCATGGCTCACTGCAACCTCAATCTCCTGGGCTCAAACAAACAATCCTCCTACTTCAGCCCCTGGAGTAGTTGGTACCACAGGCATGCATTGCCAGGCCTGGCTAAATAGTTTTTTTTGTTGTTGTTGTTAGAGATGAACTCCTCAGCTCAAACAGTTCTTCCACCTTGGCCTCCCAAAGTGCCAGGATTAAAGGCTAGAATTTTTTGTTTTTTGTTCTATTTATATAAAAAACGATGTTGGGATTTTCATAGGGATTGCATTGAAGCTGCAGGTCACATTGAGTAGTATGGATTTTAACACCTACCTGACCAATTTATTTCCCATTTATTTATGTATTTATTTATTAGCTATTGTGAATGTGATTGTTTCCTTTTTTTTTTTTTGGATAGTTTATTATTTATTTATTTTTCTGTTTTTCACAACCTTACATTTCAAAAAGTTTGTTGTTAGTTTACAGAAATGCTACTGATTTTTATTTCTTTTTTTCTTGTAAATATTTAATGTATTGACAATAATCAAAAGCAAGCTACTGATTTTTTGTATGTTGGTTTTGTATCTTACGACTTTACTGTTCTAGTAAACTACTATATATTAATTCTATAACTGCTAGTATCAGTTCTAGTATCTAACTACTAGATATTAGAACTACTAATATTAGTTCAAACAATTTTTTTGCTGAAGTCCATAGGGTTTTTCACTTATAGGATCATGCCATCAGCAAACAGTGACAATTTTACTTCTTTTTCTATTTGGATAAATTTTATTTCTTTTTCTTGCCCAATTGCTCTAGCATGGACTTCAATACTGTTTTGAACAGAAGTGGGAGAGTAGGTCCTATGGTTTGATATGATTTGTTTGGCTACCAAGTCTCATGTTGGAATTTGATTCTCAATGTTAAAAGTGGGGTCTCGTAGGAGGTGTTTGAGTAATGGGACAGATTCCTTATGAATAGGTTAGTGTTATCCTTGCAATAATGAGTGAGTTCTCATCTTAGTTTTCACAAAAGCTGATTTTAAAAAATTGTTTGTAAATTCACTTTTTATTTTTTTGAGACAGGGTCTTACTCTGTTGCCCAGACTGGAATGCAATGGCACAATTATAACTCACGATAGCCTTGACCTGCTGGACCTGGGCGAATCCTCCTACCTCAGTCTCCCATGTAGTTTGGACGACAGGCACACACCACCATGACTGGTTATTTCTTATTATTTTTTGTAGAGATGGAGTCTAACTTTTTTGCCCAGGCTGGTTGGTCTTTAATTCTTGCTTTCAAGTGATCTACCCATTCCACCCTCCCAGAGTGCTGGAATTACAGGCATGAGCCACTGTGCCCAACCAAGAGCTGACTGTTGAAAATATCTTGGCGCTTCCTGCCCCTCTCTCTTTCTTCCATTCTGTCACCATGTAATCTGCACATTCTGGCTTTCCTTCACTTTCCACCATGTGTAGAAGCTTCCTGAGGCCCTTACCAGAAGCAGATTTGGCATCATGCTTGTACAGCCTGCAGAAACATGAGTCAGGCAAATCTCATTTCTTTATAAATTACCTGGGTTCACGTATTTTACTGAGCAAAACAAAGGGAGTAAAACAGTAGAAATCCTTATCTTGTTCCCGATCTTACAGGAAATGCTTTGAGTGTAATGTAAGCTGTGGGCTCCTCATAAATGACCTTTATTGTGTTGAATTACATTTCTTATTTTTTTAATTTGCACTAAAGGGTATTGTTGAAGAGGTATATGCCCTGGACATCTAATTTGGTGAACTATTTTTGTCGTCGTTTTCTCTCTCATGCGCTCTCTCTTGTCCTCATTCTCTGCCCAGAGAATGGAAGATAAGAGATAGTTTTTATAATTAAAGGATACTAAATTTTGTCAAATGATTTTTGGCATCTAATAGATGATTATATGGATTTTGTCTTTCATTCTGTTAATGTGGCATGTCACATTTATTGATTTGTGTATGTTGATCCATGCATTCTAGTGATTAAAAACATTTCTCAAAAGAAGACATGCAAATAGCCAACAGATAATAAAAAAATGCTCAGTATCACTAATTATTAGAGAAAGGCAAATTAATATCACAATGAGATATAATCCCTCATCTGCCAGAATGTCTTTTAAAATGTTTATTATTATATTTTTAATCTTCCTGTACTTTATCTCAAAACAATGTTTTCAAATGATAGAACAAAAGATAAGTGTTGATGAGGATGCATTGCAAAGGAAATGCTAGTACACTGTCAGCGGAAATGTAAGTTGGTGTAACTATTACGGAAAACAGTATAGAGATTCCACCCCAGAAAACCCTAAAAATAGAATTATCATACGATCTAGAAATACCATTTATGAGTTTTAATGCAAAATATTTGAAATCAGTTTGTTGAAGGGATATACGTATTCATATATTCATTGCAATGCTATGCACAATAGCCAAGTTAGGGAATCAACCTCTGCTCATCAACAGATGAATGGATTAAAAAAATGTATTGCAGCCAGGTGCAGTGACTTGTGCCTATAATCCCAGAACTTTAAGAGGCTGAGGTGGGTGGATTACCTGAGGTTAGGAGTTTGAGACCAGCCTGGCCAACATGGAGAAAGCTCATCTCTACTAAAAAGACAAAAATTAGCTGGGCACAATAGAGACTGAGGCAGAAGACTCTCCTGAACTCGAGAGGGAGGTTGCAGTGAGGCAAGATCACGCCTCTGCACTCCAGCCTGGGTGACCGAGTGAGATTCTGTCTCATAAATAAAAAAAAGGATTGCATATACACAGTGGAATACTATTCAGCCTTTAAAAGGAAGGAAATTCTGGCTGGGCACAGTGGCTCATGCCTGTAATCCCAGCACTTTGGGAGGCTGAGGTGGGTTGATCACCTGAGATTGGGAGTTTGAGAGCAGCCTGACCAACATGGAGAAAACTTGTCTCTACTAAAAATACAAAATTAGCCAGGCATGGTGGTGGGTGCCTGTAATCCCAGCTACTCAGGAAGCTGAGGCAGGAGAATCGCTTGAACCTGGGAGGTAGAGGTTGCGGTGAGCCGAGATTGCACCATCGCACTTCAGCCTGGGCAGCAAGAGGGAAACTCTGTCTCAAAAAAAAAAAAAAAAAAAAAATTCTGGCCGGGTGCAGTGGCTCATGCCTGTAATTCCAGCAGGTTGGGAGACCAAGGCAGGCAAATCACTTGAGGTCAGGAGTTCGAAACCAGCCTGGCCAACATAGTGAAACCCTGTCTCTACTAAAAATACAAAAATTGGCCCGCCATGGTGGTGTACACCTGTGATCCCAGCTACTTGGGAGGCTAAGGCAGGAGAATGGCTTGAACCTGGGAGGCAGATATTTCATTGAGCTGAGATGGCACTACTGCATTTCAGCCTGGAAGACAGAGTGAGTGATACTCCATCTCTAAAATAAAAGTAAAATAAAAAATAGAGAGAGAGAAAAGGAAATTCTGATGGAAATTCTGAAATTTGTGATAGCACTGGTGGAATTGGAGAGCATCATGCTCAGTGAAATAAGTCAGGCCCAGAAAGACATATACCTCATGTTCTCACTTATGTGTGGAGTTAGAGCAATGTACTTATAGAAATGGAAAATATAATGGGAGTGACAGAACTGGAGTAGGGGGAAATGGGGAGGTGATGAACAAAGGGTATACAATTTCAAACAGGAAGAATATGTTTTCTCCTTTTGTACATTCTATTGCACAGCATGGTGAATATAGGTAACAGAGTATTATAGATTTCAAATTGCTAAGTAAACTTCAAATGTTTTTATCACAAAAAATGTTAAATATTTGAGGTGATGGCTATGTTAACTAGCTTGATTTATTTCACATTGTATTCATAAATCATAACATCATCATTTTGTAACCCATAAATTTTTTTCTCACACAACTCCCTCTTCACAGAACTCATAAGTCTACACAATTTTGAATTGTCAATTTACAATTAAAAAAAGAGAAAAAAACTTAAAAAAAGAGAATATACAATTAGGTTGCAGAGTTTTTCTTTTCCACAAACTAAGCTAGATTGCAGTTTGCTATGCAGGAATTCAAGATACAGAGACATTTTAGGCTAAATTTAATTTAATTTAGCAATTACTATTATATAGAAATGTATGATTTTGTATTGCGTGTTCAAATAATTTCTTATACTCAGAAACAATAAAAATCATTGGTAAGAAGAGCAAGAAGACACTTCATGAACCTCTGTGACTTTCATGGGTATTGTTAAAGAAAAATGACTGGATAGTCAACTGATTGGTTAGAAGAAAGAAGTGGTATATAGTATCCTGAAAATTATAGCATTAGTAGAAGATTTTAGGGAAGAATCAATGTGATTCTTCCCTAAACCTGTAGGAAAGACAATTTTGTCAAGCAAATTTTAAATGATTACAAAATTCACATAATCTTGATTTTATGATTTAACAACATATATTAAAATAAAGTCAGCTACTAATATTAATATAAATTTGTGGCTATTGTTTTTCATTGATTGTAAGATGCACTTGTTTTATACATTTTCACATTTCTGAAATTGGTATGCAATTTGGGGATGGTGGTAAATTATGTTTGCTATTGTCTAGATGATAGCTGAGACAGTTTTTATTGCATTCGCATGAATAGATCTTGTTGTTAATCCTGGTGGCATGACAGTAAACCTGTAAAACCATGGTAGTTCTGTAAACAAACTGTGTGAAAACAACATAAGGAGGAATATGATTTTTACATGTTATCTGAAAACTATTTATTAACATCTTGTGAGATCAAGAAGGCATCAGCCTCAAAACCTGCAGTATAGGTGTAAGAAGCTTGGAGTCAATAGCAGAACTCTCTTTTAAGAAATGCTGTTTCAACAATCTGCTTGGTGGCCTAGAAGAAAATGCTGTATAAAAAAACAAAAACCAAAAACCAAAATGCATAACCATTGATCACTTTGAATTGCAAAGTGTTTCACAGAAGTTAGATTTTCATTATGAAAACAGTTTTAGCAATACACTTAGTCTATTTTGCATTAATTTTTCAAGAGGAGTTGGTAAAAATCTATGTATAAATAAGTCTAAAGGAGCCCTTTTTATAAATATAAATGTTCTAAGTGGTAAGAAATCATAGTATCAAAGTTTTAAATAGCAAATATGTTTTTTTCCCCTTAGTGGCACATAAAATAATGGAACATTTATAATTAATGGCATCATAAATTCAATAAAATATGAAAAACTCTTATTAGTTGACAATATGTAAACCAAAATTCACTGTGACTATAGCAAAATGTATATGACAACATCAATAATATTTGTTGAATGAATGAATGAATATATTACGGTAACTATAAGTAACAGTAAAATTCCTGAGAGAATATAACACATCAAAAGCACCTCTGAGTCATTAAGGTAGTACAGTCATGGGTCACATAATGATGCTTCTATCAACAACCAACTCCATAGAAAAGGGTGGTCTCATAAGATTATAATACCAC
Source organism: Cheracebus regulus (assembly GCA_963574635.1). Taxonomy (NCBI): domain Eukaryota; kingdom Metazoa; phylum Chordata; class Mammalia; order Primates; family Pitheciidae; genus Cheracebus; species Cheracebus regulus. The sequence goes on from CAUYQU010032347.1 coordinate 12,334, forward strand.
ATTTTAACCATGCCTTTTCTATGTTTAAATATGCAATACCTACTATTGTGTTACAATTGTCTGTGTCTACAATACATGCTAACTGTATTCAGTACAGAAACATACTGTACAGGTTTATAGCCTAGGAGCAATAGGCTATCCCATATATCCTGGGTATATAGTAGGCCACACCATCCAGGTTTGTGGAAGTCCACGTGCTCTGTGATGGTTGCACAATGATGAAATCATCAAATGGCACATTTCTCAGAACTTATCATCATCATTAAGTGACGTATGACAGTACTGAATAAAGTTCACATAAATGATAATTATGTCTTATGGCATGTAAAATGTTAGTCCAGACATCACTCTCTACTAATGAGATAATTGTGTTACTAAATTAACCATTCTACAAACTGGTAGTTTAAGGAAAGTTTATTGCATTTAAATTCATGGCACTAGAAATGACATACAATAAATGGTTTTAATTGCATGCAACTAAAAATCAATCATATGATATCCTTTCCAAAAAAAGACTCCTATTTCTCAATCCAAATTTGAGTAATCAAAAATGCTTCTTTAAATGTCAAATTATAAAATCAGAATAGAAAAATTATAACCAATTTTTCAAAAATTATCAAGTATTTAAAATTTGTAATCTTATGCTATGCTTTGTCACCTACAGAGTTTGACCTTTAATCATAGTCTCTGGGGCAGTGTGAATTTTTTTTGAAATGTCAACTTAAAGATAATAAACAATTATAATACTACAGATAAGGATCATAATTTTAAAAACATCTTTGCTTAAAAAATGAATAAAGAAAAGTTGAACGATTCAAAGATTTTAAATAACATACTAGTAGTATATTTGTACCTATAGTTACTTGGAAGTTTCTTTGTCCTTTCTTGGAGATACGTGTCTATTCCTAGAAATTAAATGCAATTAGATTTTAAGGATAGTTTTTCATGATCTTTCCTTCACAGGCTACTTATATGACAGTTTGAGGTATTTAGCATAAAATAAATTCTTATCTTTCATTAAAGTGAAGTATGAATACTTTTCAAATGATTTTCACTATTTGAAAGTATTTCCTCTTTGAATGAAGTATAAATTAAATATTCATTTATTTTATCTTTAAAGCAGGTAGTTGAAATTTCTACTTAATATATTATTAGCAAAAATGAATTAGGTAAGTAAAGAATATTTGCAGGGGAGATGTTCTTCTGCACTTAATTTCTTCTGAAGCATTTTTTCTCTTTTTTTTTCCCATTCCTGATTCTAATTTGATGACATCACAAAAGTTGTGAAGTGGAGGGCATCAGTTTTAGACCTCTAGTAATGCTTATGAATACAAATGCTTGCCTTCTACAAAGCAGTAAGTTAGTAAACGTCAACAGTTTATATAATATTCTTATAATGAAATGTATTTTTGTTTGTTTCAATTGATGAAATTTCCAATAATGTGATAATTAATGAGCAGGTCTCTCTGATTTTTTAATATAATTATGGAAACATCATTATTCATCCATTCATCAAACTTGTACAGAGTTACTGGCAAGCTCTTGTGACTATTCAAGGTGTCGAGAATACAAGTTGAATAAGATACAACCTCTGACTGGTAAGAGTACATTTTTAGTGGTAAAACAGATGTGAAGATAAATAACTACAACTCGATGTGTGAATGCTATTACAGAGACATATATGAGATGCTTCAGGGCACAGGAAAAGAAATGTGTGTGTGTGTGTGTGTGTGTGTGTGTGTGTGGGTGTGGGTGTGTGTGGGTGTGTGTCTGCTGGAGGATTTAAAAAGAATTTCAGAGAAGGGGGTGAAGTAGGAGAAGCCTTAGGAAAATACATGAAGGCATCGAATAATTAAGAAACAAGTAACAATCATGGCTGAACTGTAGACAGAAGTAGGACTGAAGTGGTAGGGACGGAGCTTGAAAGATAGGCTGGGATTAGAGCATAAAGAGCTGAATATTTTGATCTTTGATCAAAGCTCCTGAACCACTTTGATGAGTCACTGAAGAAAACAATGATCAGATTTTTTGAAAAGTCCTTGACTGAAGATGAGATGGTAGACTAGAGACTTGTATACTTATAGCCTGTGAGGGTTTCATTAGATGTGAGGGAAGGGAGCTGGGCCAGCCAAGGATAACCACTGTTGCTTAAATCTGGGAAAAGGTGGTTTGAACAGGGATTTCTCTAAACATTTCTAGAAGCTCATTCATTCCTACCTGCTGTGACATCTCACCTGCTATAATTCACAGAAAAGTGGCCACATCGGAGAGATCCAAGATAGCCGATTAGCAACAGCTCAGGAATGTAGCTCCCAGTGAAAGCACAGAGAACGAGTGGACGCCGCACTTTCCGACGAATTTTTGTTGCCCACAAACCGGGAGATTCCCGGCAGAGGAGCCACACGGGTCGCCAGCGCGACTCTTTTGGCCGGTGC
>CAUYQU010032349.1:0-15294 GCA_963574635.1 Cheracebus regulus
AGACCCAGAGAGAGGGGGACAGAGACCCAGAGAGAGGGGGACAGAGACCCAGAGAGAGGGGGGGACAGAGACCCAGAGACAGAGGGGGCAGACACAGAGAGAGGGGGACAGAGACCTAGAGAGAGGGGGACAGAGACTCAGAGAGAGGGGGGGACAGAGACCCAGAGAGAGATGGGGACAGAGACCTAGAGAGAGAGAGGGGGATAGAGACCCAGAGAGAGAGGGGGCAGACACAGAGAGAGGGGGACAGAGACCTAGAGAGAGGGGGACAGAGACCCAGAGAGAGGGAGACAGAGACCCAGAGAGAGGGGGCAGAGACCCAGAGAGAGGTGGACAGAGACCCAGAGAGAGAAGGGGACAGACCCAGAGAGAGGGGGAGACAGAGACCCAGAGAGAGAGGGGGCAGACACAGAGAGAGGGGGACAGAGACCTAGAGGTGGGGGGACAGAGACCCAGAGAGAGAGTGTGACAGAGACACAGATAGAGAGGGGGACAGAGACCCAGAAAGTGAGAGAGACAGACACCCAGAGAGAGAGCGATAAAGACCCAGAGAGAGGGGGGTCACAGAGACTCAGAGGTGGAAGGGGACAGAGACAGAGAGTGACAGAAACCCACAGAGAGGGAGACAGAGACCCAGAAATAGGGGGACAGGGACCTACAGAGGGAAGAGATGGAAACCTGGAGAGGGAGGCAGACAGAGTCCCAAAGAGAGGTGGGGGCAAAAACCCAGGAGATAGGACATAGATGCAGAAAGAAGAGAACAGAGATCCCGAATGAGAGAGAAAGATGGAGAGCCTGGAAACAGGCTGGAGAGGCTGGAGACGTGGTCTGTGAGGTGCGGCCCCTCTCTGAGGTGGGTAGGCAGCCAGGGGATCGGGCTGGATCCCAGGAAGGGGCTGGAACAGATGGAGGCGAGGGAGACTGGGACGGGGGAGGAAGGAACAGCCAGACGGTCCAGGGGGAGGGAGGTGGAAGAGCTGCGAGAACACAGCAACCCCTCCCCATCCTAGAACTTAAGGAGGTGGGGAGGGGCAGTTAAGAAACAGGGGTGGGTGAGAGAAGCCGGGGAGTGGACAGAACCCAGGAGGAGCAGGAATGAGACCCTAAGAGGAAGATGACAGAGGGCCAGTGACAGCGGGGATTGAACCCACTAGGATGAATGGTACGGGATGGCAGGGACCCCCCCACCCATCAGAACACATCAGCCAGTGAGATTAGACTTTGACCCAGGTTGACATCAGGTGATATTTGACTCCTAAACTCAAGATGTGATCGCAGGCCCTGAAATTTGAGATTCCTTGTTAACATTAGGAGATGTCAGGTCTCTAATCAAGGCTTTCTAAACGGGGTGGGGAGTGGTCTCAGTATCCCACACCCATAAAATGGGGGCAAGGGCAAACATGCAAGAGAATAAAGAGGGAGCTTCGAGGTGATCTCAATCATTTTAGAGCAAGAGGACCAAGGACGCAGAGATGAAGGCGGCCCCGATGCTTTGCAGAGGACAAGGACGAAGAGGGGAGACCCGAGATGGAAATCCCTCTCCCCCGCCCCCGGGATGCCCCAAATTCAGGGCTGAGGACCTGGCGATGAGGAAAAGCAACACTTAGGAGGCCATGACGCAAAAGCGAGATGTCTCAGCTTCTCTCTCTCTGTCTCTCTTTGTCTCTCTCTCTCTCTCTCTGTCTCTCTCTCCTTCTCTCAGGATCTCTGTCCACTCCCCAGCACCTTTGTCTCCTGATGTCCCTCTGCTCTCTCTTCTCTTCCCATTGTACAACTAAGGAAACTGAGGCTCGGGGAGCAGAAGCGGCACTCCAAGGTCACAGTCAAGAACAGGATGGGACCTGATCCCTTCCTGGCCCTCAACATCCCCCTGCCCGAGACCTGCCTCTCAGAACGGAGGCACGTTGGGTTCTCATCTCTCCAGCATCCCCTTCCCCCATGTCCTTGACCCAAGTCGCCCTGCATGCCAGGGAGCTCCCCCCGACCAGCTGCGGCATCAGTCATCTCAAGGAAGATTTCTGTCCCAGGCTTGGACGGAGACTGGCCTGTGTTCAAATCATGGGGCTCGGACTTATCCACTGATCGCCCCAACCCCAGAATGGAGCTTCAGTTTCTCCATCTTTGTCTAGAGGATTCAATGGGATCAACGTGTTGTGTCCAATATAAGGTATTCCCCTCTCCCTCCAACCATCAGGGTGAACCCCAGGCTTTGGATGCAAATGCTCTTCTCTGAGCAAACTCCCTGCCGATGGTCCTGGCCAGACCTGGGGGGGTCTCTGGACACCCAGGAGGTAACTCAGAGAGGTGAGAACCGGGAGAGATGGACTACGAGAAACCTAAGCACAGACAAGAAACTGAGAGGCAGAGACTGGGTGGGGGGGCTGAGGAACACATCCCTCCCACTGCCACCCCCAGCCCCTCCACCAGCACGTCTCTTTCTCCCTCTCTCATTCTCCTGACTTCACACTGAGGTATTTTGAGAGACTCGTGAAAGGAGGCGAGAAAAAGGGTGGGGAGGGGCTGGAAAATTGGAAAGAGAAGAGGTGAGGTTATCTCAGCTTCCCCTCCACCGCCAAACCCCGTCACTGCGCCATCCTCCTGCTCCCCACCCTCTTCTGTCCAGCCTTATTCTTGTCTCTTGTGTTACTAAAGGGTGGGGTAACTTTGGAGCTAAGAGGTGATCTGCAGCAGTAAGACTGATGTTAGACTTAGCAAAGGACCGCCATGGCCTAGCGAGGTGGACTGAAGCTCAACGAAAAACAGAGCCAGGGCCTGTGGATCAAGGGGACAGGCCTTGAGGGCACGGCGGCAGGCGCATGGTGTTGATGAGGCCATCTCCTTCGTGCACTGTGGCCGGATATATTTTTAGGCTTTTCCGCAGCTGAGTAATTTCTCTGACTTGGAGCCAAAGCTGGGGTTGGGGGTGAGAGGCTGTGGGGAGGTGTTCAGATTACCCTGAGGGACACCCAGGTCACTGGGGTTATCACCCTGGCTGGGAGGGAGTCCCTCTCAGCTCCAGCCTATATCCTTTGGGAAGGTTGTCCTACACCCCAGGAGCCAACATTTTTGGCCTCCAACTCCTTTCTCTTCCAGGGACCCAGGGTGCTCTGACTTCTTCCACCCAGCTTAACCCCTCAAGGACAACGGGCTATTAGCCCCAATCCACTTTAGCTGCAGATTAAACTCCGTGCCAGGCAGAAACAGAAAAAGACACAGAGACAGAGAGACCCATGGTGGGAGAATTAAAACCCAGAGATGGGGACAGAGATCCAGAGAAGCGGGAACCAGAGATCCAGGCAGGAGGAGAGACCCAGAGAGAGGGGGACAGAGACTCCAAATCACGGGTGGATAGAGATCCATTGAGAGCAAGAGCCAGAAAACCAGAGAGAGGGGGACAGGGACGCAAAGAAGCCGAGGCAGAGATCTAGGGAGAAGGAGGGACCCCGAGAGGAGGGAGCGGTGATCTGGAAAAAGAGAGACAGAGACCCAGAGAGAAAGGGGGCAGAGACACCCAGAAAGAGACGGTGACAGAGACCCAGAAGTGGTGGGGGAGGGAGCCAGAGACCCGGGAGAAAGAGATTTACAGCACCAGAGAGAGTGGAGCCGGGTGGGGTGGGGTGCAGGAAAATGCACAGGATAATGGACAAGACTCGACCAGGGCGAACGGCGCCGTCGGAGCCCACGGGAGAACACTGGACAGATGGGTGGACCCCCATGCCGGGGTATCGCCCGTCCATCTGTCAGTTTGCGCCCAGGTGGGAATTGGCAACCTCCTGGGATCCTCCCACTCTCCTCCTCCCGGGACCCCCGCCAGGCTCACCGGTGCAGCTTCCCGAGGGCACGGCCCGCTAGCTTCCGAAACTCCTCCTGGCGGAACTCCATGGTGGCAGTTCCTGCAGCCGGTCACCCCGCCGGTCACCCGGCCGGTGCCCCCCACCGATCCCCCCGCCCGCGGGCCCGGGCGGCCGCGTCCGGGTTCCCGGGGTCCGCCCCGGCCCGGCCGGCCCCGCAGCTCCGCTCGGGGGGAAGGAGGCTGCGAGTGCAGGCGGCCCGGGGGCTGTCACAGGACTCAGCGCCGGGGGCGGGGCGCGGGAGGCCCCGCCCCTGCCCCACCAGGCCCCGCCCCCTCGTCTGCCAGACCCGCCCCCTCTCTCAGCCCTTTCATCCTCGTCCAGTCCCCCATTAAGCCTCCCAAGACCACGCATCTGGGTTCCGAACTCACGCCTCCGAGTTCACATCCCCCAATTCTGTTCCTTCCCCAAGCTACTCCCCCTACCCACGTTCCATCCCCCTGGTTCCTACCCAGATTTTCTCTCCTCTCCTGAGTTCTCATCCCCATCATTTGTCTCCCTCACTTCTGTTCCCCCAAATTTCGTCCCGCATTTTCGTCCCTTACAATCCTGTCTTCTCTGACTTTCTCTCTAGTTCACCTTCCAGTTCCTTCACCCCTGGACTCGGACACCCTACCTGCCCCCCGCCAGCAATTCCATCCCCATCCCACCTCCTCCCCAGTTCTGAGGGTCTCATCCAGGGAATTCTTTCCTTTCTCATTCAAGGAAAATTCTTTCTCCTGAAGTCCAACTCCTACTTCGATCCACCTGTCATCCTCCCCTAGTCCCTCTCCCCATCTGGGTTCGTCTCCCTTGAGCTCCATCCCCTCTTGAGTTTCCATCTTTCCCCTTTGAATCCCATACTCCACCTCTATTCTCCCTCCTGCGCCGCTCTCCTCCCTGTTGCTTCTCTCCCCTAGTTTCACTCCCTAACCCCGATTTCCTGCCCTCTGGCTTCCGTCCCCCACAGTTCTATATTTCACACACCCCCACCAGTGCCAGCTGCGACCCCATAGTCTCCCCACTGTGTTGTTTCCCCGATCCTCTGGGTTCTGTACGCGCTCTGAGTTCTTCCCTAGCTCCCGGGGATCCATTCCGCTATTTGGGCTCTGTCTCCACCGGCTGAGATCTGTCCCCGCCCCCTAAACTGTGATCCGCACCCCCTGGCATCCTCACCGGCATTCTGACTTCGTCTCCTCCCTGAGGATCTCTCGTTGACCTGAGTTCTGCCCCCGCCCTCTAAGTTCTCTCCCCACCCTTGGAGTTGCGTCTCCTTCTCTTAGGATCTGTCCCTGGGATCTGTCCCCGCCCTCCGAGTTCTGTCCTTGGCCCCCGGAATCTGTTCCCGCCATCTGAGTTTTACCGCCTCCCAATAGCATCTTTCTCTGCCCCCTGGATCTACTCCCATCCACTGAGTTCTGACCCCCGCCCCCTGGATCTGTTCCCGCTCTCCCAGTCCTGCCCACGCCCCATGGGATCTGTCCCCGCCCTCCGACTTCTGACCCTCGCCACTGGGATCTGCCCTAGACCTCCGAGTCCTGTCCCCGACCCCGGAATCTGTCCCCGCCCACCGAGCTCTGGCCCGCCCCATGAGATCTGTCCCCGCCCACTGAGTTCTGGTCTCCGCCCCTTGGATCTCTCCCCGCCCTCCAGTCCTGCCCCCACCCCCGGGATCTGTCCCTGGCCTCTCAGTCCTGACCCTCGCAACTGGAATCTGTCCCCGCCCTCCCAGTCCTGCCCAGCCCGGTGGGATCTGTCCCCGCCCACTGAACTCTGTCTCCACCCCTGATTTCCAGCCCCGCCCCTCTGGGATAGAGCCCCGCCTCTTCCCCCCGCCCCGCTCAGGTCCTCAGACCAGCCCATCTCCCGGCGGTGAGTCCACCTCCAGATCCAGGCCCCAGGAGGGTGATCCTTTCCCCACTACCTCCCCGCGTCGGGCCGCAAATGCATTTGGTATTAAATTTTCATGATGTGGCGCGCGGTGGGGTGGGAGGAGCAGGCGGCGCGGCGGGCGGGCGCCAAGGACGGGGTGGCCGGGAAGCCACTGACCGCCGCAGCCTCTCGCTTCCAGCCTTGACTGGCTGGGTCTCTGGGTCTCACAGTTTTGCGAAACCCCTGGGACCCCAGAACTGAGGAGGCTGCGGGTCTGAGGCAGGAGGGAGGTAGGGACCGAGACTCATGGGGCTGAAAGGAGCAGCGCGGGAGCCGCTCACACGCGCCACCTAGTGGCTGCAGAGTCTCCGGCCCGGGTGCGGAGGCGGTGGTTGCGGCTCGGGGCCAGGTGTGAGGGTGGAGCAGATGGTGAAGAGGAGGGTGTGGGAAGGGGGCCCCGCCGCTGCCAAAACTTAGGCCTCTGCCGAAACCATCACCATGGAAACAGAGGAAGGAAGAAAGGACCCAGCCCCACACTTTTTCAGGACCTGGGAATGAGTTACTTGGCCTCCTCCAGCGGCTCCCCCGTCCCAACTACAAGTTCCAGCGGCCTCTAAGCCTTACCGTTCGCTTGAGAAGAGCCGCGCACTCCGAGGGCCGCTGGGAGATGTAGTTCCATGAAACTATGGGCAGGGATACGTTGCGCCCCCTGGTGGACACAATACCCAAGTTCGCTCTTTCATTCCGCGGCCGGAAAGACCCTACCCGAAGTCACTCCCATCCTGACCTTCCACATCTTCTCTCCCCATCCCTCCCAATTCACTCCATTACAGACACATTGTGATTGGCTGCCTGCCTTCTCCCTCCCTCGCTTCCTTTTGTTTTTTTCCTCTTCTTCCTTCCTTTCTCTCCCCTTTCTCCTTCCTTCCTTCCTTTCCCCTCCCTCCCTCCCTCCCTTCCATCCTCCCTCCCTTCCTCCCTTCCTTCCTTTTTGAGACAAGATCTCACTCTGTCGCCCAGGAGCTGCACACTGCCGCCTCAGCCTCCCTGGGTTCCCATCTCAGGCTCCGGAGTAGCTGAGACCACAGGCGTACACCACCACGCCCCACTAATTCACATTGTGCTTTGAGCACTTACTACTGCAATTCCTCCATTTATTTATGGGTCCTAGGATTCACTAAAGAAGAGGAAGGTATTGACAATTACTTTTTTTTTTTTTAGATGGAGTTTCCCTTTTATTGCCAAGGCTGGAGTGCAATGGTGCAATCTCAGCTCACGGCGGCTCACGGCAACCTCCACCTCCTGGGTTCAAGTGATTCTCCTGCCTCAGCCTCCCAAGTAGCTGGGAATACAGGCATGCGCCACCACGCCCGGCTACTTTTTTATTTTTAGTAGAGACTGGGTTTCTCCATGTTGGTCAGGCTGGTCTTGAACTCCCAACCTCAGGTGATCAGCCTGTCTTGGCCTCACAAAGTGCTGGGATTACAAGCGTTAGCCACCACCCCTGGCCTCGACAATCAGTTATTAACTCAAGAAATATTTATCAAGGCTGGCTCAGTGACTCACGCCTGTAATCCCAGCACTTTGAGAGGCCGAGGAAGGCTGATCACTTGAGCTTAGGAGTTTGACACCAGCCTGGCAACATATAGACACCTTGTCTCTATAAAAAATATTTAAAAATTAGTGGGGTGTGGTGGTGCCTGTAGTCCCAGCTACTTGGGAGGCTGAGGTACAAGAATTGCTTGAACTCGGGAGGTTGTAATGACTCAAGATTATGCCACTGCCCTCCAGCGTGGGCCTAAGGTCAAGAGATCAAGACCATTTTGGCCAACATGGTGAAATCCCGTCTCTACTTAAAAATACAAAAATTAGAGCCAGGCGCGGTGGCTCACATCTGTAATTCTAGCACTTTGGGAGACTGAGGTGGGTGGATCACTTGAGGTCAGGAGTTCAAGACCAGCCTGGCCATCATGGTGAAACCCCATCTTTAAAAAAAAAAAAAAAAAAGGCCGGGCGTGGTGGCTCACGCTTGTAATCCAAGCACTTTGGAGGCCAAGGCAGGTGGATCACCTGAGGTCGGGAGTTCAAGACCAGCCTGACCAACATGGTGGTGGCATGCACCTGTAGTCCCAGCTAGTCAGGAGGCTGAGGCAAGAGAACTGCTTGAACCCAGGAGGAGATTGCAGTGAGCTGAGATGGCGCCACTGCACACCTGCCTGGCGCCTGGTGACAGAACAAGACTGTCTCAAAACAAAACAAAACAAAAAAAACTTCCATAGATGTACCAGAAGGAGGATACAAAGTGACAGGAACAGTAGAAACTAAGAGATGGGGAAAAGGGTGTGGTCAGGACACTGTAGCGTGTGCCTGGTCTCACGTCAGAGAAAGAGGTCAAAACTAGGCTGCGAACAGTGGCTCACGCCTGTAATCCCAACATTTGGGGAGGCCAAGGCAGGAGGATCACTTGAGGCCAAGAGCTCAAGACCAACCTGGGCAACATGACAAGACCCCATTTCTAAAAAAAAAAAAATGCAAAATATAAAATTAGCTGGGCACAGTGGCAGATGCCTGTCATCCTAGCTACTCAGAGGCTGATGTCAGGAGGATCACATGAACCCAGGAGTTCCAGGCTGCAGCGAGCTACGATTGCCCACTGAACTCCAGACTGGCGACAGAGTGAGACCCTGTCGCTTAAACAAAAAGTAAGCCATGAGGCGGGACTCAGATCACACAGAGCCTTGAGTGCTTGGCTGAGGGGTTTGGACCTTCTCCCAGGGTGGCTGGGGAGCTACAGCAGGGCTGTGAACAGGGAAAGGGCAGGGCCAGCCCTGGGGCCTGGGGAGGACTACCGAGGGGGGGCTGGAGGCCAGGAGGGTGCGGGGAGGACTCAGGGGGAAGGACAGGCCTGAGCTGCAGCAGTAACCTCTATGGGACTAAGGGGCACAGCCCAATGTTCCTCTTCCCTCCCAACCCCCACATATCCCCAGTCAGAGATACAACAAGGGCAAAAATTTCTTTTATTTCAACTTTAGGGAAGCCAGCAGCCTCTTCTCCACATCTTGGAAGCACAGGGAGACACCCTGATCAAGAAGGCGGCGACAGAAGCGGCATGGCCACCATCAGTTGCTGAGGAGACACGACAGGAAAGAGAATGAGGATCCAGGAGCCAGAAGACCCTGCCCTCCTCCCTCGGAGCCAGAGTCCAGGCCCCTCAGTGTCCTGGCTTCCCCTCCCCACACCAGGCACCTTTCTCTTCCAGTGGAAGGCTGCCTTGCTCTCATCAGAGTTGATCCGCAGCGGGACGTAGGCATCCAGATGATACAGCTGCTGGGGGCCCCCCATCACCAGGCGGTTCTCCCCAATCTCCAGCGACAGCCCCAGGGCTCCATCCTGGAGAGGTGGTGCAATCAGGTCACCCTCTCCAGCAAGAGGACAATCAGCTGGAACAGGCACGGTGGCCTCACATGCTGGGAAACTGTATTGGAAGGGTCTCATCTCCCAGGGAAGAGGCGCAGAAGACAGCAATTACAAGTCTCAATGACCGAGCACTTACAATCCCTTGGGCACCCTCAGGACAGCACCAGGAGGTGGCCTGTTGGCCTCCTGTGACAGAGGACTCAGCTGACACAAGTCCAGCAACAGCCCCTTGTCACTCTCCCTCAGAGACAGTTCCTGACTTTTCCAGACCTCATTCTCCTGCTCTGGTCCAGCGGGCAAAACTCACCAGTTTGGGGAGGTCAATTTCGGCTAAGAGGAGGTCAGGAGCTTCCAGCCACAGGCTCAGGTGAGGCTTTTCAGGGCTGAGGGGGAAAAGGCCCAGGGCTGAGGACAGCTGCCAGGTCTTTGCCAGCACTGTGCCCTCTGCCTGGGGTGCTGCTCCCTTTCTCCCTGCAACCAGCCCTATTGCCCCAGGACGCCTTCCAGGTCAGGAGTTCTCTCTCATCCCTCTCTCAGTGCCCAGGGCCCCAGGGCACCACCCAGTGTGGGAGGATGGAGGGAGGGATTCCCAAGAGCGTTGCGGAGGCATCAGACCAGGGATCTGCTGAAGGCCCACCCTGACTCAGCTCCCCGGGGGGCGGACATGTATAGGTCCCCCAGCTCCTGGATCCGAGGACGCTGCCGCGAGCGGATGTTCTGCTGCGAGATGGAGCCCATGAATGGCCGGTTCTTCATCATGCGCCATTCTGAGGGTCGGGAGCACAGAGTCAAACGCCATACAGGTCAGGGGTGCCTTTGCTCTCAGGAAGCCTTGCCCAGCCAAGAGCCTCCCAGAGTCGTGGGTTCTGACCCCAGGCTTGGCTCAAGGAAGCCCGCCCACCTTAGCCACGCCCCTCTCATGATATGCCCCAATAAAACCCGGCCTTGGGGAGTGTCCTGGCCCCGCCTCTTCAGGGCGTCTAGACTCCGCCCCCTCACGTTGGGAAGCTCCGCCCCCTCCCGGTAGCGCAGCCTCCAGGACACCCTGCCCAAGCGTGCAAGGGTGTCCCCCAAACCGCTCTTGACTCCACTCCCTTCTGATGACCCAGGCCCTGCCCCTCACCCGGGTTCAGCTGCAAGTTGTATTTGTCCTCAAGGCCCTCTCTCGCGATGGTGATCACGAGCTCCCGCAAGAAATCGCTGTTCTAGGGTTGACAGAGAGAGGGAAGAGAGACCGTGGAGGGGACGGGGGCGGGAAGTAGGGGGAGAGACCCCTGCCCAGGCCTCACCCGCAGCCCCCGCCCCCAACCTGCATCCTCCAGTAGAAGTCGCTGTTGACAGCTACGTCGTAAGCGGTACAGCCCTGGCCTTCTGCGGGGGAAAAAAAGGGGGGTGAGGACTCCCAGCCCTCTGCAGGAAGCCCACAGCCCAGACTCATACAGGGAAGAGACATGCAGGGACAGCAGCCGCAAGAAGCAGAGACAGAGAGACATCAGGAAGCGGGAGCTCGGAGCTCACCTTCCTCTCTGGACTTCCCCCGGGCTCGTATCTCCTTTCGTCCATCAGTGTAATGTCACTAGAGCTGACCTTGTCCCTCCCCTGGTCACAGCTCTCTGGCTCCCCAATGCTCCCAAGCGAAGGTCTGAGCCCCGCAAGCCTGGCGTTGGAGACCCCGTGTGGTCTGCCCCTCCCACCTCTGGAGAAAACCTCATTCTTCCAGCAATCTGGCCCACTGAATCTTTCACCTTCCATCACTGGCGGATCCAATCCAATCATTCCCTCCCAGCTCTGGGCCGCTCTGCCTAGAACCTTCTTCTGTCTTTGCCAGCTGAACTCCTCCTGTTCTTTCAAATCTTATCCCACACCTCCTCCTCCAGGAAGCCTTCCTTGACCCCTTCATGAGGGTTAGGAGCACTCTCAAGGCTGTGTTGGGTGCCCCCCTCCAGAGTAGCTCGAATCACAACCTGTTGATACTGTGTCCATCTCCTTGGGCCCCACCCGTGACAGGGAGTTTCTGGAACGTGGAATCCGAATTTGATATCCCCCAGGCACTGCCTAGAGCTTGGTCTCAGAAAGCTTCAAGAGACATATAGAAAAAAGGATATAGAGGTAGAAGCAGGGACAGAGGTGAGGCAAGACAGAGACAGAGACAGGGGAGAAGCGCAGAGGAGAAAACAGGATGAAACAGAGCTGCAGGCCGGGCACAGTGGCTCACGCTGATAATCCCAGCACTTTGGGAGGCTGAGGTGGGTGGATCACCTGAGGTCAGGAGTTTGAGACCAGCCTGACCAACATAGCGAAACCCCGTGTCTACTAAAAATACAAAAATTAGCTGGGCGTGGTGGTGTCACCTGTAATCCCAGCTACTTGGGAGGCTGAGGCAGGAGAATCACTTGAACCCAGGAGGTGAGGATTGCCGTGGGCTGAGATTGCACCACTGCACTCCAGCCTGGGCAACGAGAGTGAAACTCCATCTCAAAAAAAAAAAAAAAAAGACAGCTGGCTCAGGACTAAAGCCAGATCTGCTAATGCACAAAGAGCACTCTGCCCAGGCCTCCAGGCCCTGGGATGGGCCATGGAAAAGTGCCAGCCTGGCCAGGGGGCAGAATCAGGACTGCCCAGGGCACTAGAGATCTACCACAGGGAAAAGAATCAGACTGGGGAGCCAGATCTCCAGGATCTGGGAGGAGGGTCCTGGGCCCAGGATTCTTGGGTTCTAAGGAAGAAAGGGCCTAGCAGGCCAGACTCCTGGGTCCTCTGACGGTACTGACTTGCATCCAGCTCTGCATGAGGCTCTCCCAGACTCATGGGGATGCGGAACCCAGCTTGGTCTTCCTCCAGCATCTGAAGTAGCTCCTCCTCGGTCACGTCGGCGGGAGGAGGGATGGAGGGGGAGTGACAGATGTTGATGAAAACCTTCCCTTCCGAGGAGTTGGTCTTTATGCAGAAACCTGGTGGGAGTGGGTTTGTCATGAGAATCTTTTTCTGCACAAGTCTCAGTCCCCATCCATTCTCTCCAGTCTCTTTCTCTTTTCCTTTTGCTCTGTCCATTTTCTGGGCCTGTTCCACTCCCTACCCCTGAGATCCCTCACTTTTTTTTTTTTTTTTTTTTTTGAGACAGAGTCTCACTCTCTCACCTAGGCTGGAGTGCCGTGGGGCGATCCGGGCACATTGCAAACCCCCCCGTCTGGGTTCACCCAATACTTTTTTTTTTTTTTTTTTTTTTTTTTTGAGATGGAGTCTTGCTCTTGTTGGCCAGGGTGGAGTGCAGTGGCACGATCTCAGCTCACTGCAACCTCCACCTTCCTGGGTTCAAGCAACTCTCTCCTGCCTCAGCCTGCCAAGTAGCTGGGATTATAGGCGACCGCCATCACACCCAGCTAAGTTTTGTATTTTTAGTAGAGATGGAGTTTCACCATGTTGGCCAGGCTGGTCTCAAACCCCTGACATCAGGTAATCCTCCCACCTCGGCCTCCCAAAGTGCTGGGATTATAGGCATAAGCCACCTCGCCCGGCCACTTGTTTTCTGAGACATGGTCTCACTGCATCACCCAGGCTGGAGTGCAGTGGTGTAATCTTGGCTCACTGCAGTCTCTTCCACCCGGCTCAAGTGATCCTCCCACCTCAGCCTCCTGAGTAGCTATGACTACAGGCACGTGCCCACCAAGCCCAGCTAATTTTGTTTATTTTTAGTAGGGATGGGGTCTCGCAATGTTGCATAGTCTGGTCTTGAACACCTGGCCTCAAGCAATCCTCCTGCCTCGGCCTCCCAAAGTGATGAGATTACAGGTGTGAGCTGCTGTGCCCAGGCTCTCTTACTATCTTTATTTTGTTGTTGTTTTTTGTTTGGGTTTGTTTTTGAGACACAGTCTCGCTCTGTTGCCCAGGCTGGAGTGCAGTGGCGCGATCTCTGCTCAGTGCAACCTCTGCCTCCTGGGTTCAAGCAATTCTCTTGTTTCAGCCTCCCAAGCAGCTGGGACTACAGGTGCATGCCACCGAGCCCGGCGTCTCCCCATCTCCGATTCTCTGTCCCCCTACCTCCTTTCTGTCCTAGGGTGATGTCTGGTGGTGTCTGTGGGTGTCTGTGGGTGTCTGTTCACCCCACCCCCACCCCAGGCCTTTATTTTCATCTCTTTCCTTTCTCCCCTCTGTCCCCTGCCCCTGGCCTCCCTGGGTCTCCTGTCCCTCTCTCTCCGGTTGTTCTTTCTCACCAGGCTGGGGCTGGATTTGTGTCGATTCTGGTCTGGTTGTCTGGGCTTGCTGGAGCTCCTTCGAGGCCTGTATAAAGGAAAACTACCCCAGGCTTGGAGTCTGTGCCATCAGACCCCTCATTTGTTCCTCAAATGGAGCAATGATTATGTATGAGAGCTGTGGATAATGCCAGAAATTAGACGGTTTAGGTCCCCTTTCTCCCTTAAGGGCTAGAAGAACATCTCCAACTCCACTCCCATTTCGTAGCAAACTTATAGTTCATCCTCAATTCCCCGAGGCCCGGTTGCCGCCCTAGTGCATTCTGGGAACTGTAGTCCCATCTTTGAGCACCCCGCCAAAATCCCCGAATACCCAAGGATCCGGGGGTCCGGTCACTGTGCACCTGCAACAGCAGCTCCTCAAATCGCCCCGAATCAGCACCCATCGTCTCCGCCTCGCTTAGCTCCAGTGCCAGCTGCTTTGGGTTCGCCATAGCCCTGGGAAAGAGATCTAGGCGTCCTCGGGACCCTCAAGGTGGGGAACTTTGCCCAGGATCCGAACCCTGGTGCCTGCTCTGGTCCTCAATCGACTCCGGATACCTACTATCCTGTTCAAAAATCTATGACTGGCCTGAAACTACAATTCCATTCAAGACCAAACACCGTCGTCAAATCCGTTGGGAATCTGTATCTCTAGATGCAGTCTCCGTCCTTCGTTCCGAATCGTAAATGAAGCCACACTTCCGGACTCTACGGAAACACCGGACTGGAGTAAGCCACGCTTCCGAGTACCCCAACGCTCATTCACAACCTGGTATCGCGTTATAGACAAGCCACGCCTTTCGCATCAATCAATCAAAAATAAGCCCCGAGGCTAATGCCTAATGCCACACTTCCTGTGTCTATGAAAGCCACACTTCCGGCCGGGCGCCGTGGCTTACGCCCGTAGTCCGAACACTTTAGCAGGCCAGGGCAAGAGGATCGCTTGAGGCCAGAAGTTCGAGATCGGCTTGGGCAGCACAGTGAGCTAACGCCCTACCCGCCCCCGGCCCCCCCCCCACAGCCCCATATCTTTAAAAAAAAAAAAAAAAAAGCGCCACACTCCCACTCTTTCCACAACCAAGACTGGCCTCGTTACTTTGCAGTGAAGGCTGCATTTTTCAAAACCTTAATCTCAATGTCTATCCTAAAAGGCACCGTTTTTATTTTTGAATTATCTCTTCCTGCCAGATCTATTTCCAGACCCCTAGTAAATAGAATTAAAAGCTGCACTTTCGGAATGGGAGGCCAAGGTAGGAGGATCGCTTGAACCCAGGAGTTCGAGACCAGCCTAGGCAACATAGCGAGACCTTGTCTCTACAAAAAAGAATTAGCCAGGTTTGATGGCATGCGCCTGTAGTTCCAGCTACTGTGCAGGCTGAGGCGGGAGAAGCGTTTAAGCCCGGAAAGTCGAGGCGTCACTGCATTCCAGCCTGGGCGACAAAGCCTGTCTCAAGAAAATAAAAAGTAAAATAAAAGCTGCACTTCCTGCTACCATAAAACAAGGCAGTAGGAAGACGCATCAACACGCCGACCCTTCTTTTTCATTTATTTATTTATTTATTTATTTTTATTTCTTATTGCATTTTAGGTTTTGGGGTACATGTGAAGAGCATGCAAGATTGTTGCATAGGTACACACGTAGCAGTGTGATTTGCTGCCTTCCTCCCCTTCACCTATATCTGGCATTTCTCCCCATGCTATCTCCCCCCAACTCCCCACCCCCGGCTGTCCCTCCCCTATTTCCCCCCAACAGGCCCCAGTGTGTAGTGCTCCCCTCCCTGTGTCCTTGTGTTCTGATTGTTCAACACCCGCCTGTGAGTGAGAACATGCGGTGTTTGATTTTGTGTTCTTGTGTCAGTTTGCTGAGAATGATGGTTTCCAGGTTCATCCATGTCCCTACAAAGGACACGAACTCATCGTTTTTGATGGCTGCATAGTATTCC